>CAUYRT010079473.1:0-32211 GCA_963574885.1 Lepilemur ruficaudatus | reverse complement strand
TGAAATCGAAAAGACTGACAGCACCAAATGTTGACAAGGATATGGAGCAACTGGAACTCTCCTACATTGGAGCTGGGAGGGTAATATGGTATAAATGCTCTGGAAAACACATTGGTAGTTTCTTATAAATTCAACATATGTCTGCCTTATGACTCCGTAATTTTGTTCCTTGAGATTTACTCAGAAAGAAAGAAAGAAAGAAAGAAAGAGAAAGAGAGAAAGAGAGTGAGAGAGAGGGAGGAAGGGAGGGAGGGAGGAAGGAAGGAAGGAAGGAAGGAAGGAAGGAAGGAAGGAAGGAAGGAAGGAAGGAAGGAAGGAAGGAAGGAAGGAAACATGTATCTACAAAAAGATTTATGCAAAAATGTTTTTAGCAGATTTATTTATAATGATCTGGGGAAAGACGTGAGTGTCCATCAACAGGTGAATGAATAGACAAACCATGGTTTTAATCATACAGTGGAATACTTTCTGGTAACAAAAGGGAACTAACTATTGATTTATGCAATGAGTGAAAGAATCTCAAAGACACACTAAGCCAGACATATGTTGTAGGGAAAAACAAAGTCAGATTCCTACCTATGACCATATTCAAAATGAAACTCCACATAATTAAAACCTAATTGTGAAATATGAAATTATAAAGTCAATACAATAAGGCATAGGACAGTGTATTTATGACCTATCAGAAGGAAACAACTTTTCTAAAAGGGACTTCATAACACAAATCATAAAGCATAAAATAGATTAATTACATCAAAAGTGAGAATTTTGTGAGAATTTCATAGCATGAAAGATGCTATGGACAAAGAGAAAAGAAAGATCATAGAATAGAAGAAGTTATTTGCAGCATTAAAACCAAGAACAGATATCTGGAATATTCAAGGAAGTCCTGAAAATCAAAAGAAAAAGACAGCCCCGGTAGAAAAATGGGAGCAAGCTATTACCAGGCAATTTACAGGAGAGGAACTCCAAAAGGCTAACAGGCAAATAAAAAGACACTCAAATTTATTAGTAATCAGAGATTGACAATTAAACCAGGAATGAGATAGCTATCACCTTACATCTATGAGACAGGCAAAAATTAGACAGTGGGCTGACTCCAAGCATCGGAAGGGATGTGGAGATGCACAATTTTCATGCACTACTGGTAAGAACGTAAAAAGTCACAGCCTTTCTGGGAACAATTTGGCCTTTCTTAGTCAAAATAAGAATATATGAGCTCTATGATCCCACAGCGTCACCCTGGATATAAATCCCCAAGAAATTCCCAGACAGATGCAAAAAGAGACACGTACAAGTATGTCCCAGAAAGGGACAGATGCAAGCATGTGGTTATCAGTGGCAGCGGGTAGTTGGAGGTAGTGTGGGATCCCAGCGCTGGGAAAGTGGAGAGTTCACATGGCAGGTTGTGGAATGTTTACTGCAGTTAGAAGCAATGACATAGGTCTCCCTTTAGCTCTGTGGATGGATCTTAACCTTGGTGCTCAGTGAAGAAAGTAAGCAATAGAATGAGATACACAAGCAAGCACCATTTATGCAAAATAAAAATGCATGCACACAAAACAAGCATGCACATTTTGCAGGAACACACACAAACAAAAATAAACACATTATTATAAAAACTTTAGAATTGTTCCCCGTGTCAGGAAGGGGGATAACGGCGAGGTTGGGATACAAGAAAACAGGTAAAACAGAAGAGATTCTGCAGACACACATGTGCCCAAACTGAGACACAAAGTGCCTCAGACACAGTCACGCAGGAATGATCAGTTACGGTATATTCACTAAATGGATTGTTAAGATTATGTAGAAACTTGGTAAACGCTTATATGTTATTAAATTTTAAAAAATAAGATACAAACAGTATCACAAAATGCATATGACCATTTTTCTAAAAAGCAAGGAGAGTCAAAGAAAAAATGATCAGAAAGGGAAAAGTAAAATGCTACAAATGGTAATATTAAGAGGGTGAGATTATGGATAATTGTTTTCCTTTTTTCTCTGATTATTTTGTTATGTTTACATTTTAAAAATATTGCCATGTCCTCTGTTTCATGATTTCTTTGTAATCTGTATCCTACTTCTCTTTCTTTCAAACAGTATGCTGATCATTTATAAACAAATACAGAAAAAGAAGTTTTTCCCTGAACATAAAGTGAATCTAGACAAACTGCAGATCTCCAAACTGACTGAGAAGTTGGTCGGTTCGTCAGTTGTGAGCAGCGTGAGTCTCAGCTTCCATATTTCAGCAGGACACAATTCGGAGTGAGTCATCTCGATACTGAAGTGTCTTAGTTCTCCGGCTTAGTGGGGGTGAAGGTCTTTGGGAAACTTTGAGATCCGGAATTGTATTTACAGGAACCTTAAGGTTAGACCTTGAAATAATTGCGTTGAAAAGTTGAATCTGTGCCCGCAATTACTGTGGTCACTGATAAAGGATTTCTACCGTGTTCTCAAGGCTAGGACAGTGTGAGGAGGGAGTGGGGCGTCGTTTGGGTTTTTTTTCTCCTTTCTCCTTTCTCTTTTCATTTTTATAGTGATTGTCTTCCTGTTTTCATACAGATGTTAGCATAGAGACTTATTTTGAGAAATCGTGCTACAGCATCTCTGTTTTCATTCCTCACTGTTGATAATCCTAAAATATTATCAAAGAAAAATAATCATTTCAACGGGAAAAGATGAGTCTAACGTTAAAGGGAAAGTGATAGGGGATGATTTCAGAGTAGCCAAATGTTCCAATTTTGTTTAGACCGCGATCCTGGTCTGTTTTGTCCCTTTCTAGTTTAAATTCCAATGGTTATTTGCAGTGATGTATAAAATATGCATTATGAATGAAGACAAAGCTATGGAATTTAATTTGCTAAGGGATCCTTTCGCAGAAGCTATATATATCTCTAGACATCAACTTCAGCCCAGCAAGGAATCCCCAGGGAGAAGAAATAAATCTCAAATATTGTCCACAGATGTGCAGTCATCAGAAACCACCCATGTAACATCAGAGTGTTTGGTTTTTTTCTTTATCCTCCTAATTTTTTCCTGTGTCTCTTTCTACTCTCACTTGTTCCTATCTCTTAAGACACATAATGAAAGGATGTCTGTGGATCTTATCAGACACCTGTGGTTTTCCTTTCCCTCCATCACTGTCAGGAAAAAGAAAGTGGGTAGTAGTTATCTGCAAAGCATCCTGTATTTCACCTTTATTATCTGTATGCTACACTATCCTAGATCTAGCCCCTTGACAGTAATAAAGAGAAAATCTTTTTAAGGAATTGATCTACCATTGCTGCCTATTCTTCATGAGACGTTGTGATCCTTTCGTTTATTATAGAATAATCGCCCTCATGCCAAAGCGTGTGATGCAATATGCTAAAAGCATGTTCTGAACTTTTTATCAGAGTTAATGGCAGGGAAACCCATGCAGGAGCTTTGAGTGTCCCGCACAGACAGTGGCCAGGGAAGGGACTAGGTCAGTTTAGCTCCTGGCCACACAAAGAACCGTGAGAGCATGTTGCATTTAAACAGATCCGTCACTCAGGGAGGAGATCAAAGAAATGGGTGCCATTCCATTCCCCTTCCTACAGTGTTTTTAGTGAAGGGAAACATCTTGAGAGACAGGGATGATGGAAACAGTTTGAGCTCTGAAGTTAGATAGACTTGAGTTTGAATGCAACCCAATTATCTACCTTTACCTACTACAGTGTGACCTTGGGGACATGACTGAGCCTCTCTGTCTCAGTTTGCACATCTCCCCAAAGTGTGGAGAGACAGGGGCAGTCAGGTGGGGAGTGGAGCTGGGCAGGAGGTGATTATGTCTACCATGATGGATTGTTCTGAAAATTTAAGTAGAGAGTCTAGCACAAAGCAGACACAATGTTGAAATTCAATAAATAAATACTAGAATTCTTTTTTAAACTATGTTTTATAGCCCATGTGGACAACATTGATAATAGCGGCTTTGAGCAATGGTTCTCAAAGTGTGCTTGGGGGGATCCCTAGAAGTCCTGAGAATTTTATAATAATGCAAAGACACTATTTGTCTTTTCCACTGTCATTGTTTTATAAGTGTATAGCAGAATTTTCAAAAGCTGCACGATATGTGATATTATAATATACTGAATGCAGAAGTAGATAAGAATCAATATACTTTAGATTAAGCCAAACGTTAAAAAGAGTTACTTAAATGTAAAGCAATGCTGTTCTATTTACTATAATATTTTTAGAAAATACTGTTATTTTTTGTAAAATTATGTTATCTCTCTTACCAGATAACAAGTGGTCTCAGATGTGTGATGTGTATGTGTCCTGATTTAATGTCGAACTTTTGAAGGCCGTTGGTTTACAGCATGGCCTTAGAGTTGTGTGTAAGGGGAGGAGGGTGCGGTTTTGACAATTGTAGAGTACCTTGTATTGATCAAGCAGTGTGTTTCAGACTAAGCCTCCCTCTGAAAAAATTATAAAGTCCAAACGAAATAGTTTTTAAAAAGGTTTAAAGTCCCGGAGAGCAACCACAAACAAGCAGCTTCCACACTGACATGGATTTTCCCTTGAACAACCAGAATTCAAGCAGAAAGATTCAGGGTTACTGGACTGAGAAGTAAGAAAACAGTCTGGGACAACCAACATGGTAGAAATCTAGGGGCAAATCCTTAAAAAGAGAGAGCCACAGAAAGGGAAACCCCAAAATCTGTGTATAAATTTACCCCAGATCCGTGGCTAACCTCCGAACAGCGCGTGCGCAGGCAAGACCCCAAAGATCCCAGTGAGGAAACAGCACCTGGAAGGCTGACAGAGCCGAGCAGAACATGGGGCAGACAGAACCCAGAGTTCAGGGGTCACTGAGATAGACGGATTTGAGAAACGCCTTGGGCTGTCCATTGTAATCTCTGAAGGCCCATGGCTTGGGAGTAAAAACCATGTCTTGAGAACAATTCACCCTAGGATTAAGAAAATATTGAGATAGAGTTTGCTAAGAAAATGCAAAACTAAATATCCAAAAGTTCAAGATGACATGTCAGTAATTTAACTGCCTGCTGTAAGTAAATGCTCACTCTAGAATCTGTATCCTATATACCGTGTGTCGACATAGTCACAGTGTCAGTATCCAGTCAAAAATTACCTGACAAATAGAGAAACAGGATGGTCAAGAGAGTAACCAGTCAACAGAAATGGACCCTCAACAACTTAGATGTGGGGATTAGCAGGCAAGAATTTTAAAATAACTATGATAAATATGTTAAAAAGACTACAGGAAAAGATCAACATAATTGGTGAAGATATGGGAAATTTCAGAAGAGATATAGAAACTGTAAAAAAAAAAAAAAGAATCAAATAGAAATTCTAGAACTGACAATTACAATAGCTGGAATTCAAGTCATTGAGTGGGATAGTTGATTGGATATAACAGAATAAATAATGACTGAATTTGAAGACAGGTCAACAGAAATTATCCAAACCAATGCACAGAGAGGAAAAGCTTTAAAAATAAATAAACAGGGTCTCAATGACCTGTAGGATAGAATCAAACAGTCTAACATACATGCATTTAGAATCCCTCCAAAAAATAAAATGATCCAAAATATATTTGAAGAAATATTGGCTAAAATTTTTCTGAATTTGGTGATATTAATAAAAACAAAATAAAACAGCAACCCACAAATCTGGGAAACTCAGTGAATTCCAAGCAGAATTAATATAAAGAAAACCACATCTAGGCACATTATAAACAAATTTGTAAAAGCAAGTATTGAGACAGATAGAGACAAATAGGTAGATCTTAAATCATGGCTCTACAAAAAAATGGGAATTTCTGGGTTCAAATTCTGCTCTACCACCTATTAGATGTGACGATATAGGCACATTACCTTATCTTTCTACACCTATCTGAGGAATGGGAATAACAATGTTAACTTTCTTAGGTTATTCTGAGAATCCAATGAGTTAATCCATGTGAAGCGTCTAATACAGTCCCGGGCTCATAGTGAGTGCTCAGCAAATGTAATCTGTTGTTATTTAGCATAGTTCTGTAATGTCAGTCATTACCATTAGACGAGGAAAAGAAATAAAATGTATAAATGCTGGAAAGAGGGATGCAAAAATAATTATTTTCAGATATGACTATGAATCTCACATCAACTGAAAAGTAATAGAAAGAATAACATAGTTTACTAAAGTTACCAATTAAAAATTAATATACAAACAAGCACATTAATTTGCTTGTCTCTATAATGAAACTTTTATTCTAGAGTCAATAACCAATTCAAATATGATTTAAGGAAATATAATAGGAAATCCACCGTGGTACCAAAAATATAACACACCTAAGAATAAAGTAAGTAAAAAATGCATAGGACGCACATGAATAAAATCATAAGACTCCACTGAGGGACATAAAAATGGTTTTTAAAATAGAAAAACATATCTTATTCTTAGGTGGAGATATTCAGCATTTCTTTCTAAATCAAACTAGAATTCAGTGGGGTCTCCGTCAGATGTCAACAGAACTTTTTTGGGACTTGACAAATAACTCTAGAGCTTATCTGGAAGAACTAACTTCTAAGAATAATAAGAAAAATCCTGAAATAGAAGAATAAAGGCAAAGCGCTCGCCCTGGCAAATGCGCTGGTTGCTAAAACAGCCCGCACTGGCGTAGCAAGAATCAGACAAGTAAAATGGAACAGAGTGTGCAACGCAGACCTGAGGTCACAAAGGAAGTAGTATGGAGGATGACGCCCAAGATCAGAGGGGGACGATGAATTCCTCAGTAAATGGATGACCTGGGGAAACTTGCTGGCCCTTTGTGTCCCTTCCTCAGTCCTCACACCATGACAAACTGCAGGTGTGTATGAAAGGGTTCAATGCAAAACTCTAACTATAACCATAAAACTGTTAGTATAAGATAGTGGGGCATAGTCTCATGCTCTTGCAATAGAGCCCTTCTCAGTATAAACACAAAGAACAAAAACTGTTAAAGAAGGTTGAAGATTGTATTATATAATGCTTTTTATATATTTATATTGTATATAATACAATCTTCAACCTTCTTTAATAGTTAAATGCTTTTTTAAATTTCTTCCTGTCAAAAGATGCCATAAACAAAATCAAAGAAAAACTATAAATTAAGAAAAAAATTTGTAAGGTATATAACAAAGGGTTAATATTGTCAATTTACAAATGCAGCAATATCAAAAATCAATATCACACAAACAGAAAAATGGTCAAAGAACTTGTATAGGTTATTCACAAAAGCATAAATGGCTTTTAAACACATACAAATTCCATTCACAAATGCTAAGAAATGATACTTAAAACTATTGTAAATGTTGTTTTTCTATTGATATATCAAGTTGGCAAAGATTTTAAAAGGTGATAAAACAGCGTAGGCAGGAGCACAGGTTAACAGGCACTTTCATCTTCAGTGGATGGGAGTGTAAATTGCTAAAACCTTGTTGCACAGGACTTTGGTGATACCTATCGAGCTGTAATAATGGTAATGATAACTCTTGTCTTTTATTGACTGGACTGGACATTACCTAGACTGTTTTACCATTAAGCAGGATACTGGCTATTCTTTGCATGATCTAATACACACACATATCCTACACAAACATAAAATTATAGCTAAGAAGTATCCATTTATTTCTATTTTGCCATGGGCTTTTTAAAAATACACAGTAGATATTGAAATTTATTAAATGAATTTTTGGAAGGTATTGAGAATACATGGTAGAACATATTAATAGATTTCTTTGTATTCAACCATCTTTACTCTTCTAAGAACTTCTCTTTGTCATAATCCCTTTAATATCCCATATTAAATAGGATAGATGTAAAATATAAATATATTAAATATTCATGAAATATCATATATTGTAATAGAGGATACAGATTTTTACATGAGTTTGAATGAGATCGGCCTGTTCTTTGTCTGTCAGTAGGCTGGTTGGTTTGTTACAGGCTTTCTTTTACAAGTTCTGGCTTTCTAACAAGATTTTAGAGATTTTCCTTATTTCTCTGTGCTCTGAAAGGGCTATGGAGCATAGAAATTATCTGTTTCTTCAATGCTTCAATGGATTGTCCATGAAACCCGCTGGGTCTGGAACTTTTGCAAGAGATGGTGTCTCAACTTCCTCAGCCCTTTCCTTGGTAGGCAGCCTATTTAGGTTTTCTACGGTCTTGAGTATTTTTCCAAAAAATAATTTATGTCATCCTTGCATTCAAGTTGATTAGCGTAAAATTAAACAAAGTACCACCTTAGAATCCTTCCAGTTTTATCAATATCTATGCCTAGTTTCCTTGTGTGAATCCTAGTTTTGTATATTGGAGCTTCCTCTCCCAGTTCTTGACTAAGCTAGCTGGGAAGTGGATACATTGCACTGATTCCCCCGCACACAAAGAACTAGCTCTTGTGTTTATTTATTAATTATGTCATCTCCTAATTTATTGATTTCTAACTTATCTGTATCCTTTTTTACTTCTCCTTTCCTAAGATTTGTGAATTCTTTTTTTTTGAAGTAGCACAGTTTTAATTTCACAGCAAAATTGAGCAGAGAGCGCAGAACCTTTTTATTACTTGAATTGGATACTGGGAGTCATGTGTTTTTTTCCTCTTTGTTATTTGATAAAGTGTTTAATGGAAAATGTCTTTATAGTACAACATTTGCTGTATCTCAAAGATTTCTGAAGTCATATTTTTATTGTAGCTATTTTCTAGATATCCTATCTAGGGTTACAAGTTTTAGTTCTTTTTTAATTCAAAAAAAAAGGGTTACAGAGGAGGGTTTTGGTTTGGTTTAGAAGGTTTGGGGAGTTTGTTTCTTTTTTACTTTTGTTATTAGGTCCAAGACTGATTATTTGGCAGAGACTGTGGTATTTTTTCTTCTTTAGGAGACACCATAAATTTTTATTGTGGTTTAGTTGTAAAAGCGCGTACATGTACCCCTGGCATACTGTGTAAAGTTAATGTATCTGTTGGATCTGTCTTGTTAATTACATTATTCAGATTTCCTCATGCTCATTTTTGTTTCGCATTTGGTCTCTAAGGAAAAGTTTTAAAGTCTTACATTACAATTTTATTTCTATTTGTTTTCTCCTGAACTTATGGAGATTTCGCTTTATACATTTCAATGATATATACTATTTAGTTAATAAGGATCATGACAATTTTATCTTAATTGTGTAACCCTTTATGTTCATAAAAACTCTTACACTGCAAGTGATAGATAACCCAACTCAAACTTGTTTAAACAATAAATGGAATGTTCTGGTTCTCGTAACTAACAAAACAAGCTTTAGGTCAGGCTTGATCCAGCAGCCTCAAATGATATTAGCAAGAACTTGGTTTCTCTCCTTCTTTCTACTCTGTCTTTTGGGGTGTCTACATATATATTCTTTTGGGGCCCCGGCCAAAGATGAAAGGAGGTCATTCCCACTCCAAGACACATGGCTAATAATGGGAAAATGACAAATTCCTCGAGGGAGAATCGGGGTAAAATTGGGGGAATAAGTTCTGGAAAAGCAGCCAGCAAATGCCCGTTCACTACCTTCATAACCTAGTTGCCTCATTCAATGCCTTTTCCTTGATATCGTCTTTATTTAATATTCATACAGGAGCCTGCTTCTTTTTAAATTTTTTTCATTCTGCTTGTTATATCTTTGTCCACCCTACATAGTATGTTTCAGTGTATTTATCTATTTGGAAATGAAGCCACATCCATTGATTCACCCTTATGAATGACACGCCTAAACTCTCTCTTTTCACTCCTGCCCAGCGTGAACTTAACATCTCTCCACGGTAGCTTCAGTGCTCACTGTTGATCCTTTCACCCTGGCCACACGTAGAACATTTGTGCCTGCAATGCCCCTGCCTCCTAACTCTCCACCTCCACATTCAGACAAGCCCCAATTACTGTCACAGCTGTCCCTGTCCTGCGTTTGTGACCATGAACCTTTGCCCACGTCCTGCCACCGAGACCATTCTATTGACTGGGGCTGCCCCCTTATTTCCAGCCCTTCGCCGTCTGAGGGCTTCTTTTCTCTACCTATGTCCTTGAGGTTAAATCCCACCATGCCTGCCTGCGCTCATATATCTCAGCTCTCTGCCCAAATGGCTGATCGCAGGTCTGTACTGCTGCAGCAGAGGCTGTAGGTGTCGTGCTCATGTCCCGCCGCCCACCCAACTCTCACCTATGCAAGCCAAAGGAAGCTTACTGCAAACACGGCCCGCAAGCTCGGTCTCTGGGCCAGCGTGGGCTGGGCTATGAACAGGACAAGCCAAAAGCTGTAGAGAGGGAAAGCTGGGGAAGCAGCTTCACCCAGTGATGTGGAGCCCGAGGCTGGGTTAACTCGGGGGTATATCTAGCTTTCTGCTGGAGGTCCCGGGGAGACGGAGCCCACCACAGCCACTGGCCCCATCATTCAGGCTTCTTTGGCTTCCTTCCCTCCCCGGCCTCACTTCCCCATGCCACTGCCAGGATTTCCCAAGATAACCTTCCCAATAAACCTATTTATGCCTTGAACCCTTATCTCAGGATCTGCTTCCGGGGGAACCCAAATCAAGACAGCCCCCCGAGGACTAGAAAGACACTATGCTGTGCCACGAAAAACTTTGTTTATTTAAATTATTCATGAATAATTAATAATGTCCCTGTAATTTCTAAGTACGGTAGTCCTACTGCTAGTTACAACTTCTTTTCTGTGAGCTCAATTTAATGCAAAAGCTCGTGCTGACTACCTTCTTCATGCAACGCGCTCAGTTAGGTGCCCGCGAAGACCAGCGTGGGTCTTAACAAGAGCAGGTCCCCCACAAAGGGCTTGGAAGGAGAGAAGTTAAGACATTTACGCAAATCCCTCTAACTCCTGGGAGTGTTATTAGTGTTCTAGGAAGTGAAAAGTGATTTTCACTTTTCTTTTCTTCCTGTTCTTGTGAAAATCTGTTCGTTTTTTGTAATCAACGATTGAATAGACACAGAACATTTTGGATTACACTTAAGATATAAATAATAGTTCAATGATCATGTGCCCATCACCCAGTATAAAAACCAGTTTTGAATTATCTGGAAGTCAGTCTCCTGTGTGTCTCTTCCTGACTGTCTGCTTCCTTCTACCCCTTGCCAAGTAACCACCATACCTGTATTGATCATTACCTTATTTTTCTTTACAGTTTTATCATGCATTTTATCCCTAAACAACATATATTTTAGTTTTGCTTGTTTTGAAGCTTTTTATGCATGGGCCCTTCCCTTTTCCCTCTGTTAGTTTAGAAGTTATGCACCTCATTTCCATCATGTTCGTGGTTCCCCTAGAGATTTTAACACACACACTTAATTTACCCAAACATATAACTAAAGCCTGTTTCTTTAACCTCCTCCCAAACAATATAAGACCTTAAAACACTTTAACTCTGACCACTTCCTCCAGATATTGCTGCAATTTTATCTGTGTCCTTATTTGTCTTTTTTTGACCCGGGGATTTGTTGATGCTGGTTTACACAGCCCATGTGTGTTTAGCCACACAACTCCTCCTCACTCTGTGGTCCCTCCTGCATTTCAAGGAAGGATCTCATGGATTCCTTCCATCTGGGTCATGTTCCTTCTGCCTGAAGCTCCTCTTTCATAATTCCCTCTAGGTAGAAGTCTGCTGCTGACAAAGCCTCTAGGTTTTCTTGAAGAATATTTTAGTTAGTATGTTATTCTAGGTTGACAGTTATTTTCACATAGTAGGATGATGATAACATCCCACCCTGTGTGGACATCTGCTGTTCCTATTGAGCAGTTAGTGTCTGTCTAATAATTCTTTTGAAGACAAAAGAGTAATTTCTTTTCCTCTGGATTTTTTTTTTAATATTGTTTCTATTCCCAGCGTTCTTTAGTTTTGTCATGATGGGTCTATGTGTAGAATTCTCTTTTATTTATCCCTCTTGTTTGGGATTCACTGGACTTAATCTGTGGATTCCCATCTTTTGTGAGTTCTAGAAATGACTGGCCATTGTCTCTCCAAATATTGCCTCTGCTCCGTCTTCTCTCTTCTCCTTACAAAACTCAGGTTAGACGTGTGTTGGACCTTCTCACTCCATCCTCCATGTCACTTCATCACTCTGTCTTCTTATCCAGATCTTAATTCTTCTTCACTGTGGGAAACTGTTTAGACCTACCTTTCAGTTTACTCTCGTCACCTCTGTCTAAATGCTTCCCATCAAGTTTTTAATAGTAATCATTCTGGTTTTCATTTTAAAGTTCTATTTATTTATTTTTTGAATCTGCTCAGTTACTATCTGTGATCTCTAATTCTTTAATCACATTTTAGTTGTTAATTTTCCTTCTTTCAGCACATTAACTATTCTTATGTTCTCTATCTGGTCACTTCAACAGCTAAAGTGTTTGGGGATTTTATTCTCTGCTCATTTTCTGTTGGCTTTCACTCTGGATAAGGTGTTTTCCTGTGTCTTTTATTATGTGTATATATTTCTTGGAACTTGTATGTGTGAGTTATTTGAGGTCTATGTTGAAGGTGGATTTTCCTAGAGAGGATAGAAGTGGTTTGCTTCTGCCAAGCACCTGGGAGAACAACCAGCCTGGAACCACTTTATATTATATAAGCCTGTTCCAAATCAGCCTCAGTTAGAATGAAGTTGAGTTGCAAATCTTTGGGGGGAGGCAGCTGGTGTTTATGAGTTCCCACGCAGGCACACCACCCCCAGCACCATGGTGCAAGAACATGATTTTGCTTGCATTTGGGGAAATGATAGAAAAGTGGTTTAATTTACAATTCACTCATATTGACAATGTAACCCTTTAGAACGGAGTTTCTCAACCTCGTCATTATTGACATCTTGGACCAGATCATTCTTTGTTGTGGGAGGTCATCCTGTGCATTGCAGGGTTTAGCAGAATCCTTGACCTCTACCCACTAGCTGCCATAGCACCTTTTCAGTCAAGACCATCAAAAATGTCTCCAGCCATTGCCAATTGTCCCCAGGAGGTAAAATCGCCCCCAGGTAAGAAACAACTACTGCTTTAGAGTATCAGCAGGAATTTTCCTTTTGGACTCCATCCTTGGGCAGATCTTGAGTTTGTTTCCTGTTCCTATGGAACTATGAGAATCAAAGTTCAAGGTTACCCTATTGAGCAAATGCTCCCAATGGGAAAACCAGCCTACTTCAGTGCCCCATATGTCGTCTGAATTTCTGCTTTCTCTCAGAGTTGGCCTCTGAATATTTCTCACTAATTTACCAGGGATATGTGTGAGTGTGTGTATGTACATTTCAGGGTTCCTGGTCTGCCACATTACCAGGAACAGGAGCTCTTTTAACTTTTTTTGTATCATTATCTCCTTTCACCAAGTCCCCATTCTCCCAACTTCTATAAAATTCTTAACTTTCAACAGTAAAATAAGAGCAAAATGACAAAATTATAGATAATTTATTTTAATCAACATTTTTGAACCTCCTCCCATTATCAAGCCTCTTAGGAATAGCTTTCAAATTACGAAAATTTAGTTTCAATTTCTTCCTCTTTATTTTTCAGTTCTTCATCACTGAAATCTGGGGAGTTCTGAAGCCGGCTCACACCTGCTCACAAGGGCTGACTGTGCACATTGCTTCTCAACTGTACATTGAATGAAGTCGTCTTGGAGGTTGAAATAGGCCAGGATGGGAATATTATTGACATCCTGGAAATCAGCAAGTGCTAGAGATCAGGTTCCTTGTTTCTTAGACAGCTAGTTGGCCAACACTTACCAGCCCACTACTGTGAGAAATGAACAAAATGCAGACTATAAGGAAGACGGGACTTTTCCATTTAGTTCCTTTATTATTGACTCAAATGTGTGTGTCTACCTCTGTTTTCTCTTCTGTTATGGGCTGAATTATGTCCCCCCAAAATTCATATTTTGAAGTCCTAACCCCAGCACCTAAGAGTATGGCTGTACTTTAGAGAGGGAATTATGTAAAAATAAGGTCATGAGGGCTGGCCCTAATCCAGTATGACTGGTATCCTTATAAAAGGGTACATCCTTACGGGAGAGGTGATTAGGACACACACACACAGAGAAGACCATGTAAAGACACAGGGAGAAAACAGCCATCTACAAGCCAAGGACAGAGGCCTCAGAAGGAACCAACCCTACAGACACCTTGATATCAGACTTCAGCCTCCAGAATTGTGAGAAAATAATTTCCTGCTGTTTAAGCCACCCAGTCTGTGGTACTTTGTTATGGCAGCCCTAGCAAATGAATGCATCTTTTCACCTTGATTTTTTTTTTATATTCTTAGGACATTGCCACACCTAGTATGCAAATTTGGGCCAGTTAGTACCTATAATTAGAACATACTGCCAATGAGGCCAAAATCATGGGCTTAGTCACAGGATATGCAAAGAGGAAAATAATCCCCATCACTGCAGAATGCCTCTAAGCCTGACCAACAGCCAGGCAAAAATGTTTGCCTAATCACAAGGCCAATCCAAGAGAAAGTCTGACAGCCCATCAGTCCTTCTTAAAAAATACCCTTAATGTTCAGGCCCTGCTGAGCAGTTTCATCTTCTTGGAGTCAGCATGTTGCATTTGGCATCACCATGATCCTAACACTTCCTGGCTAGAGTACAAAATGCCAGTTCTCTTTCAACGTTCTCACGACTTCCCTCCTAAAACCAGCTGGATGTGCCACTGAAGATGAGATTCCAATCTATCCCAGTGACAAAGAAGAGAATTTCTCCAAACCTTTATTTTCCATGAGAAACTTTGAACCCCTTAATGTTCATGTGTATGTACAAGTTATTCGAATATGTCCTCTCATTACTCAACTAGATAGGAAACGTAGCATTGCCTCAGTGGATGGGCAGAGAACCAATGACTGCAGGAAAGCGGGACGTCAGTGGAGTTGCCCTCCGGTGAGCACTTTGTCCAGTGGGTCTTATTTCTATTTGGCATTCTTTTGCGGCTGTGTTTTTTTCCTTTCTTTTGCTTTTTCTTTTCTTTACTCTTGCATTTCTCATCAATAACTCATGGAGCACAAAGGGGGACTCGCGTTGGCTTCTTGATTTGCTGTATACATCACTCGAGGTGTTACATTTTAGAACCCAATTTTTAAAAATCATTTACACTTCAGAGTAGAAAAATAGCAACATTACTAGAAGATTCAATTAAATTATCCCAGGTTAATGTGTTCACTGTCAGCAATGAATAACCTCAAGTGTGTAGCCAATGAATAGACTATAAAACTCTATTTCTTTCACAGATCTATAGTCTGTTTTGTGAGCATATTAAAATATATTTTCTATTTAAAAAAAAAAAAGAGACACCCTTTTGTTTATGCCTTTTTACAACAAGTTAGTACCTATCATTCCCAGGACAATGGTTTCCTTAAAACTACAATAGCTTTTATCTCTTCAAGCCCCAGAGGACACTGGGAAAATCTCTCACTTGGGTTAACTTCGCTGAATATATTTAACCAGTAAATTATTTGCCTTCCCAACTGGAAGAACCAATATACATTTATGTTCTAGGAATGGTTTGTTTTACTAACTTTATGAGTGAAGACCTCAATAGTAGCAAAGCCGAGGGACATTTAATTAAGTTATATTTGCTTTTTCATGATCTTTAGCTCTAGCTTATAAATCAAGAATCAATGAGTACTTAATTTCCTCTTATAGCATTAAAAGTAATTGCTTCATAAATTCACTTTAGTAATCCAAATATTTGCACACAGTACAGCACAAAGAGAAGTTGTTTCACTGATGAGATCCTAACTTTTATTTTATTAGTATAAAATGGAGCTTGCTCATTTTATAGCTTATGATTTTCCTGGCTGCCTCAAATTCCTTTTTAAAGCAGACAGGATATAAATTTAAAATAAATACAATTATGACTTTGCTTGGGAAAAAAAAACAGTCTACTTATTTAAAATATAAAAAGAAATCAAAGTTGTAGATATATTTCTACTTAGAAGAGTATAACCATAATGAGTACATTTTTTTTCCCAAAAAACATTATGTATGCTCAAAAGCAACAAAAATATTTTCAAGCCTGATTTAACCTTTCCTTTACCTGCATATTTTATTTGAGGGTGGGGAGAACAAAAAAAAATCTTAATAAAATTGTTGTCTGCACTGCTAAGCAATTGATTATTGCTAAATTTGCTGGGCCCCAGAGGCTGAAAGCATTTTGTATTCTTTAACTGCTCTGTAAACAATATTTCCCTAGATTTAGATAACACATTAAGATTTACAAAACTCATCTATGATCCCTGAGTCATTTAAGTCTCCGTGAACCACGGGCCATCTTTCTAGCGGTACAGATGAGAACCCAGCTGAGAAAGCATCGGTGTCCAGGGTCATGTGGCACCACGTGGCACCACGTGGCTCAGCCGGGCTAGGAAGGAACCCAAGTCTTCAGGGGGCGAGTCCAGGCCTAGGGCTGCTCCACAGCTGCTACAGTTTGTGTGTTGTTTCATTGTACACATGTTTTATAGTTCCTACTGTGTGTTGGGTACTTAGTAGGAATGGTAGAAATAGAAGATGTAAGAAAGCCACGTCTCCTGCCACAGGGAGCCTATGGTCTGGCTACGGCATAGATGGACCTAGAAAGAATGAGGCTGAGCGAGAGAAGCCAGTCACAAAAGACCACCTGTGGTCTGGTCCCGTTTACATGAAATGTCCTACATCGGCCGCTCTACACAGACAGGAGGCAGATTCGAGCTTGCCGAGGGCTGGGAGGCTGGAAGTACTGCGGGGAGGGGAGATGGGTGAAGGTGGGGTTTCTTTGGTGGGCCATGAAAATGTTCTGAAATTGATTGGGGGGGTGCGTACACAACTGTGTGAATATACGAAAATCACTCAATTGACTTTAAGTAGGCAAATTGTATGGTGTTTGAATTATATCTCAGTAAAGCTGTTAAAAAAAAAAAAAAAACAGACATGGCAATTGGAGAAGCCCTGTCTCCTGACAAGGAGGTAGATGCCACTGGCCTGGTCTCCCCTGGCACCCTCATTGCACATTCCCCAAAGGCAGGACCTGCCCAGGGACTGGGGACAGCCCAGGGGACGTCATGAAGCCACAGAGTTGTCCCCTACTTCCTGCCTTGCCAGCCCTCGGTATCTGCCGCTCTAACCTTGGTAAGAGCATAGGGCACACCTGGGCACCTGCGTGGCAGTCACCCAGGATCATCGCTTGGCGTCCTTTCACTGGCAGACACCAGGCTTCTTTAGAACCAGCGGCAGCAATCCCAGGGGAAAGGCGCGTCGCCCGGGCCTCAGAAGGGCCCCCCTCCCAGACAGCTGCCCTTGATCCCCAGATCCTGTTACCTGCTGAGCAGCAGCCAGAAGTCCCTGCAGGTGTCCTGCAAGGCATACCCGGGGCCAAACGGTACACTCGGCTGTTCCATAGTTTAAATGACCTCATTCCAGAAAATCATCAGTAGAAAAATCACCACTACAATTTGTCCTGCCCTTGTGAGATACACACCTTATAAACCTCCCCGTCTTTGCGTGTTCTGCCTGCAGCCCCGGCTTCTGCGCCTGCACCTGGTGAAGTCTTGTACACATCTTTGCAGAACCACCTCCTCTGCAAACCGATCAGTAATTCCTTTCCGTGTGCTCTTAAAGTCGAGGGCCACTGATGTTGTGATATGGTCGGTCTTTTCTGAGCCTGGGGCTCCAGTCGGCCTACGTGGCCCCCCGGGTCCAGGGCTGCCTCCCTCGGCTTCCCTTGCCCTGCCCAGGTCCCTGCACCCACAGACTCAACCTCCCGCTGCGATGATTCAACTTGAATTGAGTTCAGTCATTTAACAAGCAGAGGCTTGGATGGGAGCATGTAGGCAGAGGCCTCAGAGTGCTGCTTCCGAAAGCCTGAAAAGAAAAACAAGCGTGTTCCTTTAGTGATAGCGAATGAGACGAAGGAAGGAAGGAACCGCCCGGGGTCACAGACAGCCGACAGAGTGGAAGATTTCCACCAGAGCGCGATGAATAATCAAGCTTTATTTTTTAAATATCATTATTAAATAAACATTACAGAAACTTTTGCATATCCAACTCATTTATAGCTTAAGGCATGAAAAACCACATTAGTATGTTGAATTGTACGAATTCACTGCAACCTGCTAGATGACAGCCCGTCAAATTATTTGCAAATATTTTCTGGAACAGTAACCTTGAAGGATGCCAGCCCCGCTCAGTGTAACCTTATCACAAGACAGGAGCCGAGATGAGTTCCAAAGCGAAGGAGGCTTTCGTGCCCTGCAACCGCTGCGTCAGACGTTCGAGCGAGAAGGTTACCCCCCTCTCTCAGCCACAAGCCTGGGCGTTCACGTCTCTCGTTGCTACGCTGTGCAAAGATGGGGTGCGGGAGCCTCCCTCAAGAAACTGTGCTCTGGGTGGAAATTTGTGAGCACATTAGTCACATATAAGAGGCTTACTATCCTCCCGTCTGCAATAACACAGTTTTGTGAAAATTATGTAATCACTTTAGCAGAGAGTCTCTAATTGATATGAAAAGGCAAAGTCAAAATCAAAATGGACTTCAGGACTTCGTGTTCACTGCAATGCGTGGAGCATCTTCCCCGTTGTCCGTGAGGGCAGCACACCCCGGACCTTGTGCACTTTTGCCCTTGTGGAAACTATGGTGGCGAATTAGGGAGTGATTTTTCTTTAATATCCATCCAATGCCTCTGCCTTTCAAATGCCTCAAATGTGTTCCCTTTTCCTAATATTTGACATTATCTTCAATGCTTTAAATACCTGCCTTTCCATGAAGAAAAATATCTTTCTCTTGATGAAAAGCTATTATGGCTCATTTAAACAATTGTGAAGCGGTTGGGTGGTTTAAAAATTACATCTAGATCATTTAGCAAGGTTGGCACAACATCTGAGTTCTAAAATCAGCATTTGCCAAATATTTTAGCCATATTACAGTTGCTAAGCTAACGAGAAAACACTAATCACTTGGCATACATGTGGCCGTGTTAAAATTAAACAAAATTGATTGCCTTCAAAACAACCTTTTGTTTTTGTCTCCAAAAAGCTGCTTTGCACATTTGGTGTAGGTAAGAACACATTGCTCATCCTGACACTAACATCTTTCATGTCTTAAACAGGTTCTGTGTCTTTCTTTGTTCTCTCATCAATAAAAATGAGTCCATATTTTGCCACTTTTCAGTGAATTCAACAGTTGTTCATTAAGCACCTACTAAGCACTGGGTGCTGCACTATTACACGTAGCTCTGAGCTCTGCATGCCCGCCAGCTGACATTGTGACCCATCACATGGTACTAGCAAGACCAGAAGAGTGTAGCTAGCGAATCCGGCACATTGCTTCTAGATAGCAACATTTCCAAATGACTTAACAAATTAAAATCAAAATGAATCATTTCATTTAGCTTATCAATTCTATTACTTTCTCAAGGACGTATTTTTAAAAAGCAAATCTACACAACTGCTATGCACTTGACTCTGTGGTAAACACAAAAGGGCAGACATGGGCCCTTCCTCCGAAGGAGTTTTTTCTGAGTGAGTTCAGGAGACAAAGCGTTCAGTTCATAACAAGACGAATAATAATGAGCTCCATCAAAATCCTACTAGAGGTGCAAGCACTGTAGCAAGAGAAGGGAGGAGGAACTGAAATTCATTGAACATCTACTATGGCCAGGATGGTTCTCACATGTCATTGGGTCTCAGTCTAGGCACGTGTGGCTCCCAGTGGCACCCTATGGTACACACCCAATGGCCAAGTGAAAAAACATACATGCCACAGAAAACGTCTGAAACTGTTCATCACTGGGGAGAGGATTTTTATCATATACAACTTTGTAATTTTTAAAAATTAACACAAATTTTCGTTTCAATTGAAACATGCTAATTAAATGCACACACACATACCTGAGCCCACTCCTGACCTCATGCATCAGAATCTCTCATGTTCTCCCGTAAGAAACATTAGCATATATTGTTTTGCTAGTTATATTAACCGATTTAATCTTTTACCATTGAGGAAACGGAAGCTTAGAGATAACAACACGTTTGCTCAACACAACAAAGCCTGCGAGTGGTGGGATTTGGACGCAGGATCTCTCTGAGTATATTGAGATGATCAGGTGGGTTTTGTCCTTTATTCTATTAATATGGTGTGTTACACTGATTTATTTTCATACGTTGAACCAACCTTGCATTCTTAGGATAGATCCCACTTCACCGTAGTGTATAATCCTTTTCCTATGTTGTTGAATTTGGTTTACTAATTAATAGTATTTTGTTGAGAATTTTTGTATCTATATTCATAAGCGATATTGGTCTATAGTATTCTTTTCTTGTAATATCTTTGTCTGGTTTTGGTATCTGAGTAATACTAGCTTCTAGAAGAAGTTGGGAAGTTGTCACCCCTCTTTTTGCTTGAAGACTTAGTGAAGGATTGGTGTTAATTCTCCCTCAAGGTTTGCTAGAATTTAGCAGTAAAAGCATGGGGTCCTGGGATTCTTTTTGCAGGAAGTTTTTTGATTACTAATTTAAACACTTTATTTCTATTCAGATTTTCTATTTCTACTTAAGTCAGTTTTGGTACTTTCTGTCTTCATAGGAATTTGCCCATTTCATCAAGCTTATCTAATTTATCGGTATACAGTTGTTCCTAGCACTCCCTTGCCATTCTTTTTATTTGACAGCAATGTTCCCTCTTTCATTTCTGATTTTAGTAATCTGAATCTTCTTTCTTTATTCTGATCAGTCTAAAGATTTGTCAATTTTTTTTTTACCTTGCTGATATTTTTATTTTCATTATTTCCCCCTTCCCTCAAACTTTATTATTTCCTTCCTCTGGAAGCTTTGAATTTAGTAGCTTTTTTCCCCTAGTTTGTTAAGGTAAAAATTTAGGTTATTTACTCAGATCTTTCTTCTTTTTCAACATAGCTATTTAGAGCTATAAATTTCCCTCTAATCACTGTTTTGGTTGCACCCCATGGGTTTTGGTATGCTGTGTTTCATTTCCATCGATTCGAAGGATTTTCTGATTTCCCTTATCTGCTTTGTCTCATTGGTTATTTAGGAGTGTGTTGTTTAATTTCCACTTAGTTGTGATTTTCCCGAAATTTCCTTCTATTATTGATTTCTAATCTCATTCCATTTTGGTTGGAGAACATACTGTGTATGGTATCAACCCTTGTAAACTTACTGAGACTTGTTTTATGGCCTATTTCATTTACACTTGAGAAGAATGTGTCTTCTGCTGTTGGGTAAAGTGTTCTGTAGGTGACTTTTAGACCTAGTTGGTTTATGGTACAGTGTTGCTTAAGTCTCCTATTTTCTTAGTTATCTTCTGTCCAGTTGTCTGTCTATTACTGAAAGTGAGGCAGTGAAGCCTCTAATTATTATTGTTAAATTGCCTCTTTTTCAATTATGTCAGTTTTCGAACTCCTGACCTTGAGCCATCCACCCGCCTCGGCCTCCCAGAGTGCTAGGATTACAGGCGTGAGCCACCGCGCCCGGCCCCTGAATTACGTCAGTTTTTATGTGATCCATTTTTGACACTCTGTTGCCTATATGTTTATTATTGGTAAATCTTCTTGATATCTTGACCTTTTAGTCATCATAAAGTGTTTTTCTTTGTCTCTAGTAATAATTTTTTTTCTTAAGGTCTATTTTGTCTAATGTTAGTATAGCCAGTGTAGCTCTTTTCTGCTTACTGTTTGCTTGGTGTATCTTTTTCCATCCCTTGACTTTCAACCTATTTGTGTCTTTGAATCTACAAGGTACCTCCTGTAGACAGCACATAGCTGAGTCATTTTTTTTATCCATTCTGCCCATACCTGTCCTTTAGTTGGAGGGTTTAAACCATTTCCATTTAATATAATTACTGATAGGATAAGATTTATGTCTGCTGTTTTTCTGTTTATGTATGTCTCATGTCTTTTGTTTTGTTCCTCTATTTCTCCATTATTGTCCTTTTTGTAATAAATAGTTTATCATATATTATTTTAATTTCGTTGTCATTTCTTTTGTCTCCATTTTTTAAAGATTGTTTTAGTACCTGCCCTAGGGGTTATAATTAGCATCTTAATTTACAACAATCTAATTCAAATTAATACCAACTACATTTCAATATTATATAAAAACTATGTTCCTATATACTCATAGTTCTCTTTTCTCCCCCTGTCCTTTGTGCTGTTATTGGCATACAAATTACATTTTTATACATTGTATGTCAGTTAACACAAATTTACAAGCATTGCTTTATGCAGTTTTCTTTTTAAATCAGATGGGAGAGAAGAAGAATTACAAACAAAAATATGTTAATATTGTCTTTTATAGTTACCTGTGTAGTGACCCTTACTGTGTTCTCTACTTCTTCACATGGATTCGAGTTGCTACCTAGTGTCCTTCCATCGCAACCTGAAGGACTCCCTCTAGCGTGTCTTCTAAGGCGGGCCTACTAACAATAAAATCTCTCAGTCTTTGTTTATCTGGGAATATCTTAATGTCTCCTTCTTTTTCCAAGGATAATTTTGCTGGATATGATTCTTGTGTGACAGTCTTTTCTTTTTTTTTTTCTGGCTGCTTTTAATATTTCCTCTTTGTCTTACAACAGTTTGATTACCATATGTTTAGGTGTGAATACAAACATTTTTTGAGTTTGCCTACTTGACGCTTGTTGAGTTTCTTGTGTAATGATTTTCATTAAATTTGGGGAGTTTGGGGACCATGATTTCTTTAAATATCTTCTCTGCCCCTTTCCCCTCCCACTTCTCTCCTTGTGGCATTCGTGGTGTGCATGTGGTGGTAGGTGTCAGGAAAACCTCAGATCTCAAGGCTATTCATTTTTCTTCACTCTTTTTTTTTCTTCTGTCCTCAGACTGGAAAATCCTTCCATTGGCTCAGATCTGCGTGGTCGAGCCCCTCTAATAGACTTTTTATTTCTGCCATTGTCCTTGTCAGCTCCAGATATCTCTGTGGTTCTCTGCCATAATTTCTGTCTCTTTTTGATATTCTCTTTTTGGTGCGGCATCATTCTCACATGTTCTTTTATAGTTTTTTATACGTGGTTTCCTTTAGTTCTTTGAACGTATTTTAAATAAATAATTTAAAGTTATTTTCCGGTAAATCCAATGTCTAGGCTTCCTCGGGGCTGGCTTCTATTGATTGCCCCACTATGCTTTCTTGTTTATTTGCAAGTCTCATGTGTTTTTCTTGTTGAAAACTAGATATTTAAAATAATGCCACGTGGCAACTCTGTAAATCAGATGATTCCTTCTCCTCAGGGTTTGTTGTTGTTGCTGTTTGTCATAGTTGTTTTTTAGTGATGTTTCTGAACTAATTCTGTAAAGTCTTATTCTTTGTCGAGTGTGGCCATCAAAATCTCTTCTCACTTAGCTTGGCGGTCAGCTTATGATCCAGCAGAGATTTCCTTAAATGCCTGAAAGCAGTGAGTCTCCGGGCCTTTGCTGAGGAGTCGTGTGCGTGTTGGTGCGTTGCTTCAACAGCTGCCCAGGCAGTTTACAAATCTGTCTCAGCCTTCACTCTCTGCTTGTGCAGAGCCTCAAAGTGAGTTAAGCTGAGCATTGAGGGCCTTCTCGGGTCTTCCCTGAGCACGCGCCTAGCCCTGGGCATGTGCACAGTCCTAACATGTGCCTAAGAATAGTCAAAGCCTTTCAAAGCCCCTGTGAACACCTCATTTCCTGGCTTGCTCATTTAAGCTTTTTGATTTGTGCACTGTTTGCCCCAACTGCTGTCCACTGGAGAAGCTGCAATGTTAAACACTTGCTTAATTGTTTCAGACAACTGTCCCTGGGAAAAAAGCTGTTTGCACTGGGGGAGCTCCGATTCGGATCAAATGAAGGCAGCCTTGTGAGTGGGGACCTCCAGGAAACCACCAGACAAGTCAGGTAATGGCAATTCTCTGGAAATGCGGCATGGACGGAGCTCCAACACTGTTCTTCCCTGTGCAGTAGTCTGCGGGCTGCTGGTTTTCATCACAGACCTTGAACTACTGGTGTTCAAAGTTTTAACTAGTGCAGAGTTGAGAAGGGGGCGAATCAAGTTGCTTTAAAGCTCACTTTTCATATCAAGATTCAGCCATGTTTTCTTGAATAAATGCTCCTCAGATTGCTGCAAGCTTTTGGTTAATTTCCAGAGTTCAGGAAAAGTTCTCATCGCTTCTATAGAGGAGACGAGTTTTGGAGGTCCTTATTCCACCTGCTTTGCTGACCTCACCACAACCGAGGGTCTTTTGAGTGCCTCCATGCACGGTGCCTTCAAGAGGAAAGTGTGATTCATGGGCCAGAAATGAACAATGAGAGCTTGCTCCTGAGGCTGCAGCGGGCAGGACAGGATTTATGGAGCAGAAGGGACTTAAAGAGGACCTTGAAGAAAGATAGAATGCTAAGTAGCCTACCTGATAGGGTAGGGAGGAGGGGACAGCAGCTTCTAGACAGGGGAAAGACTGGGGAATTTCTGGTTCTAGGAAATTTTCTGTTTATGATTTTAGTCCAGCAAAGAAAGTCACTACAGACTCAGTATCAAAAATTACAATAAAATGAAATAAATTTCCAAAGCCTGCAAGCCTCTGAGCCTGTCCTAGACAAGGCACTATCCTAAGGAAAGGGACCGTCTTTCTCCTTCGATATATTCATTATTGCCCTTCTGTTTTGTTGAGCTCTGCATCGTCGAGGATAAATGAAGTCTTTCCAGACAGCACTTGGACAGAAGCATCTGTGACTCTGCCACACGGCTCAAAGACTGCCACCCGCCAGCTTTAATCAGTCAAAATGATTAACTGCCGCTTCTGGGGTAGTTAGTTTAGAAATATTTGTTCCTTCCTTTATTTGGTAGCCAGTTATTTATTGAGCACTCGCTGTATGCCAGACACTGCTCTAGGTGCATGGAAGTATAAGATACGGTCCCTTCTGTAGTGGAGCTCACATTCACGGTAAGGAGATGGCATTGTAGGTAGTCTTCATAAGCAATGTGGGCAGAGTAACATCAGGACGTGGGGAAAGCCCAAGGGAGAGACATTTAGTGCAGCTTGGGGTAAACAGAGGGCCTCCCGAAGGAGGTGGCCTACTACCTGAGCTTCAAGGGCAAACAGTCTTGATAAAAATTTGGTGGAGGGAGGAGTAGTGTGTTTTCTAGGGCTGCCGTAACAAAATGCCACAGGCTGAGTGGCTCAAACAACAGAAATTTATTTTTTACTGTTGTGGAGTTTGGAAGTCCACGATCAAGGTGTCGGCAGGCTTGTTTTCTGCTGAGGCCTCTCTCCTTGGCTTGCAGAGGGCCACCTTCTCACTGTGTCCTCACGTGGCCTTTCCTCTGTGCACAGGCATCCCGGGTATTTCTTTCTCTTCTCATGCAGACACCAGTCATATTGCATTAGGGTCCCACCCTGTGACCTCATGTAATCTTAATTACCTCTTTAGAGGCCCGATCTCCAAATATAGTTATTTTAAGGGTTAGAGCTTCAACATATGAATTGGGGGTGGGTGGGGCAGGGACATAATTCAGTCCATAACAGGTAATATTCTAGCAAAAGTTTGGAAATGAGAGGAAACACTGAGTCTGACGTGCATTTTAATGTCAGCATTCCTATTTCCTGGTTTCCTGAGTTTATATGACCTTGTTTCACTTTTATTTCTGGAATAAAAGAATACGCAGGAGTCTTTTAGTTTTATTTATTTCTTTAAAAATACATCTAACAAAACTTGAAAGAAAAAATATCACTGGGGCAGATGCAGATGATTAACTACTGAAGTATTTAAAGTACTCTGAAGTATTATGCTCCTTTCCATACGTGGACTTGTTATTAGGAAGTCGTAGGACTACATTTCCCAGCCCTCCCTGCATCAATGGGGCCATGTGACTCATTTAGGCCAATCAAATGTGAGTGGAAATAAAAACTGACACCTTCAGGCCAAAGAGGGTTAGGGCGTGGCTCTTGATCCACCTGCCGAATGGCAGAGATTCCCAGGCCCAAGAGCAGCTGGTAGGCATGAGCTGGAGGAGCCTGGGTCCCTCTGTACCTGCACTGGATTTGATTGTGAGCAAAAATTTACTTCCAGGGTGTGAAGCCACTGAGATTTTAGAGTTTTTCTTTTACAGTGGCCTGTATTACCTTAACTAATACAATCACTATAATCCCAAAATTGTTTTTATTTTTTATATATTCCCTTCTAGTTCTTATCAGTTCGCATTTTTTACATAGCTATAATCAGTGTACAGACCATTTTTATTCATTTTTAATGTACACATACATCAAAACACTTTCCATGTCTACTATTATCTTCATAATTATCGTTTTCTGTAGCCAGATAATATTTCACTGAACAAATGTAAACCTGTTCCCAATTGTTGACCATTTGGTTATTTTCAATTATTTTGGTCTTTTGAGGAAAAAAAATCCCAGTGTTGTGTTCCCTTGGATGGAAGGAGTAGAAAGCCCGTTATCAAACGGCTTTCCCGATACTAGGTAAGCACACACAGAGAGAGCTCGGGAGAGGATGCAGACCTCTGCGTTCCCTCCAAGGCTTTGGGAGTTTGGAAATGGCTTGGCTGCTCTTCAGCTCATGGCCAGCTCCTCACCAGGCTTGGGTTCATCACTCTGGGCTCTCAGGCCACCTCACCTGGCCTCCCTTCGGAGTCTCTTGGGGATGAGACCCCCTCTGGAGGGCCCTAGAGGACCCTCTTCCTTTCCTCTGTGCCTCTCACCCCGGGGTCTTCTGCTCCATATCCCACCTTCTGTTCCACCCAGTTCCACCCAGGCACCTGAGGATCCCGCCACAACCCCTGTCTCCCACAGACACACATACACTTCTTGCCTTGAAGCTGGGCCCCCTCCCCAAGCTGTCATATTAGTCAGGGGGTGGCAGGAGATGGGACAGAGGAGATCTGAAAAGTGTGTGGAGTGCACAAGGAAGCTGAGGAGGCAGGACGTGTCCCTGCCTGGTGCACGGCGGGGCTCCCAGGCAGGGATGTGGGTGGGTGGCTGAGCCTAGTCCTGGAGGACATGGTCCTGCCCAGAACAGGCATTCCCAAGAGCTGAGGTGGGACAAGGTCCATTCTCCACTCAGTCCAGCCAGCACAGGGCAGGGCAGCCCAGCTGGAGGACGCAGCACGGCCACCCTGGATCAGCCTGGGAGCGGGGAGATGAGGGTGACGTGTTAAGTTCCCTCGTATTGGCAAGGCGAGTGGGCCCAGGGGTTTGGAAACAAGTGAGCTCCCAACGTACATAAAGTGCCACCTTTGCACGTGTGATTGGCAAATGTGCCAGCAAATGTGAATGCTGTGGGGTTTGCTCTGTAAATTATAATACAAATGCTTATTGCCATTGTTATTAATTGCTAAAATAGAGATATATTTATTTGTTCAGTAAATATTTGTGATCCAGGCACAGAGGAAGGTACTGGGGAGATACAGCAAGGAACAAAGCGGCAAAACTCCTGTCTTCAAGGGGTTCCCAGTCTGGCCTGGGGAGACAGACACAGCCAGTGCATGTGACCCATAGCAAGGGGGTGCCAAGGATGGTCAGGGACACCCTCCCTAGGGGAAAATGACATTGGTGAAAAGAGCCAGGAGATGCAGGAGTAGCCACATGGCTTTGGGAAATACCAAGCAGCCGGAGTCAGAGGCTTGGCCCAGGTGTGGCTGGGCGGAGCGGGGGGCAGGGGACAGGAGGCCAGGCTGTCGCTGGGGCAGGGCCCAGGCCATTCTGAAGACCAGCCTGACTCTGCGTGGGATGTGGGCTGTTGAGGATTCCCAGTGGAGGAAGGACTGATGTGAGACGAACTCAGGAAGTGGACGGGAGAGCGGTGGGGACGTGTGGCCCGACGACGACAACCTTTCTTGGGTGGGCAGGAGAGTGAAGAACCGTGACTTTCTTGGGAACTCAGTGAATTTTCTTTCTGACGACCATATTTGGTCTCTCAGATTTATTACATTAGGGGAAAACAAAAGATTTGGCATGGCATCGCTGGGAGGAATAAAGGGGCCTCCGTAACTTGTCCGGTTTATAGCTCAGGACGCACGAAAGAGACGGAAAGAGCAGTGGGGGAGAGAGGGCCAGGTGCCGCCATATTTCCGCCCTGCCGCGCTCACGGACAGGTGCCACCATCAAGGCCGGCGGGACCTGCAGAGGGGGCGCCGCGCACCCACCTTGTGCAGGGGCCGGAGGGGGTGCTGGCAGCCCGGGAAAGAGTCCTTCGATCTCTCTCTGTCTCTCTCTCTATCCCCCCCACCCCTACTTACTCTCTCTCTCTCTCTCTCTCTCTCTCTCTCTCTCTCGTCCAGACAGGGAATGAGCAGCAAACCTCAGGAGAGTGAGAAACAAAAACCGAATGGCAGCGAGGCGCTGTACGGCTGGTGGCGGGCGCTAAATAACAGTGATGCAGCCGGGAAGGGGCGGCACGGGTGACAATGGAAAGAACCTGTCACCATGACTCAAGTCTTACAAGGCCAGCTGCGAGCCCAGGGCCGGCTGCCGTCCCTGGGCACCTCCAGGTGACGGACACCCCTCGGCTCAGCCCCCGGCCCGGCCGCGCCTCCGGGTCTGGGGCCAGGCGGGGACACCTCCTGGAACCACATTAGCATCATTAGCAACAGCTCAGAGCGCAGTGACGGGGCCGGGACATCTCCTCTGTGACGGTGGCTTTCTGATTGATCTCCCTCCGTCCTGTCTTAATGGAGACAGTCACGGGGGAGGGAACAGACGGCCCCAGTCCTGTGACAGCCAGCCCCCGCCGTTCACCTTCTCTGCCTCCCCAAGGCTGACGAAGAGCAGCTAGCGTATACATCAAGGGGACTGGCGTGCGGGGGCTGGACTGGCTTTTGATTTTATTTCATTTTTTTATCTTGGTAAATGGCTGGGCTCCCTTGTCCCCGCGGCTGGCTCTACACTGCCACCCTGCTTTGACACAGATCCTGGTCCTCCCGGCACGTCCCTGCCCTCAGCCGGCTAATTTATTGATTGGCTCTCACCTAAGGCCAAATGAAGTTCTCCTTTATTGAGACAATTTCTCAAAGCCTGTAACTTGCAGACCACGACTGTGCCTCACAGTCCCTTTAATTAAGGGAGAGCCTCTCGCCACGCCGGGCCACGCCACCGGCCTGTGCGCCTGAATGTTAATTCCCTTCTTACCTGCCGGCCGTGCGCGGCGAGGTCTGGCCAAATGACAGAGACACAAAGGATTGTGGCATTCAGTTCTTCACGCAGGAAGCACGTGCCCAACGAATAAACACCCCCCGGCCCCTCCCCTTGCAAGAGGGCTGTGAAGCGTGGACACAGGATGGGCGGTGGATTATAAGTCACACTGCTCTGTGGAGTCACAAGACGTAAAGCAAGAAATCGCATTCATTGTCCAGAATTATTTTCACTTTAAAGCCACTTTTGTTTGAAATACCTGAGTAATGGAGTAAAACTGGAGTTTGCTGAATGTTTCTGCCAAACCCCGCAGCTGGCTACCTCCGCTCTGTCCGCTAGTACCTCTGCCTGCGGAGCCACCGTGAGCAATCCAAGACGCTTCCTGTTGGTTGTGCCCCTGTCCTCAGTTCTAGACTCCGCAAAACTCTGTCCTTTAAGATGAAACTCACAAGCAGGTTGGGCAACGTATTTTAATCCCTTTATTTCTCTAAAAGCCATTGGAAGAAAGCACAAATCCTAGATTAGCGCATGACTTCTCTTTGCTCTTTTATTAATGAAAAAGACTGAAACCACAAAAGAACAAAAGTTCTCTCTCTCGTCTGACTTTGCCAAATCACCAGCTTAAGAAGGAGGCAGGGCATTCCGTGTAAAACTATGCCCAGTGCAAGCCAAGATGTGATCGTTTGTTTTAAATTATTTGAATAGCTAACAGAGTCACAAAGATCAAAATTTTTTTTTAACATGGAAAGGTAATCAGGGAAAAGTTTTCTTCCCACCCCCTACTCATTCAGTTTCCATCCCACCTCCACCTCCATGCACAGGTAACCCCTGTTTCGAGATCCTTGATGTATTCTTCTAGGCATTTTTGTGCAGCTCAAGCAACTGTGAATATGGATTCTTCTATTACCCCCACGCACACCTTTACATAAAGGTGTAAAGGTGCATACTCCATACACTGTTCTCCCTTGCTTTTTTCTGCATAATGGTGCATCTTACAGATCTTTCCTTATCTACATGGAGAGCCTCCTCCTTTTTACGTGAGAGTCCATGGTACAGATGCATCGCGCATCTAACCAGCCATCTGTTGGTGGACTTGGCTTGTCTCCATTGGTTTGTGATCACAATGCCGCAGTGCATAACCTGCTGCATACATCATCATGCACGCGGGCCAGTAGATCTGCAAGACAAATTCCCAGAACTGGAATTCAGGGCCAAAGGGATAGAACCTTCTAATTTTGATAGATTTGCCAAATAGCCTCCAGAAGGGTTGCACCAATTTACACACGCAACAACCATGTTTAAATGTGCCCGTTTCCCACAGCTCCACCAAGAGTATTATCAAACATGTTTTTCTTCCAAGAGCATAGTTGAAAAATGGAGTCTCCGTTTTTACTTGCATTTCTCTTATTATGAGTGAGGCTAAGCGTTTGTTCACATGTTTTCACATGTTTAATAGCAACTTGCATTTCCTTTTCTGTAAACTCTCTGTTCATGAGCTTTGCCTATTTCTCTACAGTTTTTGGTTTTTTCTTGTCAGTTTATAGGAGCTCCTGACACATTAGGAAGGTGCGATGGTTTGAATGTGTCCTCCAAAATTCATGGGTTAGAAACTTAATCCCCAATGCAACTGTGGGGGACAGTTAAGAGATGATTAGGTATTGAGGGGTTCACCCTCATGACTGGATTAATGTCATTATGCAGGAGCGGGTTCGTTGTCTCGAGAGTGGGTTTGCTATAACAGCAAGTTCGGCCCTCTCTTGCCGTCTCTCACACACATTCTCTTGCCATGTGATGCCTTCTGCCATGTTATAGCACAGCAAGAAGACTCTCATCAGATGCAGCCCTTGATCTTGGACTTCTCAGCCTCTAGGACTGTGAGCCAAAAAAATTTCCATTCATTATAAATTACCCAGTCTTTGGTGTTCTGTTATAGCAGCTCAAACAGACTAAGACAGGTTAGTCCTTTGCCTATGATTGCATTACAAGTTATCTGTCCAGTTTTCATTTGCCTTTTGGCTTTGCTTTGCACACTTTTTTGTTTGCTTTCTTTTGTGTGGTTGTGATTATTTTGCCATACAAAAAGGTTTTTATAATTGTATATCCAAATTTATCAGTGTTTTATTGTTTCTTGCTTCTGTGTCATAGTTAGGAAGGCATTCTCTACTCCAAGATTAAAAAAGGAATTCTCCAATTTTCTTCTAATACGTTTATGATTTTGTATTTTACATATAAATATTTGATTCATTTATAATTTGTCCTGATGTACAGTGTAAGGTTTAGACTACTTATTTTTCCAGATGGCTACTCTCTTATCTCATTTTTGTTGTGTCATGCAGAGAAGAAGGCAAGCCCTTACTGTCAGCGATTCTGTTTCTCATCCCTAGACACACATTGACTTAAGGACCTGTTCTTGATGTTCCTCTTAGCAGCTTCCCTACATCTCTGTGTGCTCAAACACCAGAAATTCCTCATTATTGTGTTTGTCCAGTTCACCCTTCCAAATGCCCAGCCAGTTTATCTTCTGTCTTTTTAATTAAGCTTGTTATTGAAGAGTGACACCCATGCAGAAAAGCACACCGTTCATAAATAGCTTTGTGATGTTTTATGAAGTGAGCACATCCAGCTAACCACCCCCAGCTCAAGAGCTAGAACCTCACAGCATCGCAGAAGCCCCCTCAGGCTGCCCCTGTCCCTACCTCCACTCACAATTTCTATCAGCACAGATTAGCTCGCTTGTGGTTAAAGTTTCTGTCAATTGAAGAGATACCATATGTACTCTTTTTGCATCTGCCTTCTTTCCCCTGTGCTGTGTTTGTGAAATTTACCCATGTTGTCCCACAGTGCAATTCATTTGTCCTTGTGGCCGTGTGGCATTCCATTGTGTGAATGCAACACAGAGCATTTATTCATCGTGATGCTGATATTTGGGTCATTTCCAGTGTGGGACCGTTACAAGCATCGATGCTATCAATATCCTTGGCATGTCTGCTGATGCAGCCTTGTGAGCTTTTCTATTGGGTCTAAAGCTAGAAGTAGACTGGCTGGGTCTTAGGGGATGCACAGGGTGAGCTGTGGTCTGTGTGCTATTTGGTCTCTAACTGTTGTTGCACTC
>CAUYRT010079472.1:0-25437 GCA_963574885.1 Lepilemur ruficaudatus | reverse complement strand
GCATGGTGGCGCATGCCTGTAGTCCCAGCTACTCGGGAGGCTGAGGCAGAAGGATCGCTTCAGCCCAGGAGTTTGAGGTTGCTGTGAGCTAGGCTGATGCCACAGCACTCTAGCCCGGGCAACAGAGTGAGACTCTGTCTCAAAAAAAAAAAATACTATATTTTTACCATATCTTTTCTATGTTTATATATGTTTGTTTATTTATTTATTTATTTGTTTGTTTGTACTGAGACAGAGTCTTACTCTGTCCCCCTGGCTAGAATACAGTGGCATCATCACAGCTCACTGTAAGCTCAAACTCCCGGGCTCAAGTGATTCTCCTGTCTCAGCCTCCCAAGTAACTGTAACTACAGGCATGCGCCACCATGCCCACATGCCCAGCTAAGTTTTCTATTTTTTGTAGAGATGGGGTCTCACTCTTGCTCAGGCCAGTCTTGAACTACTGACCTCAAGCAATTCTCCTGCCTTGGCCTCCCAGAGTGCTAGGATTACAGGCGTGAGCCACCAGTACCTAGCCTATGTTTATACATGTTTAGATACACAAATACTTACCATTGTGTTACAATTGCCTACAAGTTCAGTACAGTACATGCTGTGTAGGTTTGTAGCCTAGGAGTCATCAGCTACACCATATAGTCTAGGTGTGCAGTAGGCTAAACCATCTAGGTTTGTGTAAGCACACTCTGTGATGTTTGCACAATGACAAAATCATCTAATTATGCATTTCCCATAACCTCTTCTCATCATTAAGTGACACATGACTGTGTTTTTATCCTTTGTCCTGCTGATGGATATTTGATTTGTTTAAATTGGTGGTTATCACCACAGTGCTGCTGTGAACTCTATTTTACTCATCTTCGGGTGCGACATGTAAGTTTCTCCAGGGCAGCAGTCTTTAAATTAGGGTATTTGTATCCCTGTAGTGTGAGAGGACTGTCTGAGGGATATGAGCACCTGGACAGACTTAAAGGAATTATTCTCAGATCTGACACTCCCATAGGATGTTGGACATTGGTGAGTCTAAAGACTTCCTTCTCTGCCCCTTGCCCAACTTCGTGACCACAGAAGGAATGGAGGTGGGGGGATGGAAGAGTATAAAAACATCAAGGGCATCAAAGGCACAGTTCCAAAAATCTGTGTTGGTTTTGAGAAAGTGAGTGATTTTCCTACTGGGAAATAGGTATTTTCTCTTTCTTTCTTTCTATTCAAAAAAATTGAAGGAGGATCCATTGATTGATCTTAACCCTTTTTGTTGTTAAAGTGAAATTCACATAACATAAAATTAACCATTTTGAAGAGAACAATCCAGTGACATTTAATACATTCACAATGTTGTGCAACTACCTCCTCTATCCAGTTCCAAAACATTTTCCCCACCCCAAAAGAAAGCCTCATTCCTATTAAGTAATTAAGGGCTATTTCCACCTTTTGGCTAATGCAAGTAGCGCTGCTATGAACATGTGTGTACCTGTATTTGTTTGAGTACCTGTTTTCAGTTTTGGGGGCATATACCTAGGAGTGGAATTGCTGGATTATATGGTAATTACATGTTTAACTTTTTGAGGAACTGATAACTGTTTTCTACAGCAGCTCCACCATTTTATAGCTCCGTCAGTGTGTCGTACAAGGCTTTCAATTTCTCTGTGTTCTTGCCAACACTTTTTATTTTCTGTGCTTTTTATTTCAAATAGACATTGTAGTTTATGTGAAGTAGTACCTTATTATGGTTTTATTTGCATTTCCTTAATGACTAATGATGTTGAGTATCTTTCAGGTACTTGGCCATTTGTATATCTTCTCTAGAGAAATATCTATTCAAGTCCTTTGCTTATTTTTCAGTTGAATTGTTTTCCTTTTTGTTGGTGAGTTGTAAGAGGTTTATATATATATATATTTTCACAATGTTGTGCAACTACCACCTCTATCTAGTTCCAAAACATTTTCATCTGGATACTAGACCCTTAGATATATGATTTGCAAATGTTTTCTTCCGTTCTGTAGATTGTCTTTTCACTTTCTTGATAAATTGTCCCTTGATGCATAAAAGTTTTTAATTTTGATGAAGTCTAATTTACCTATTTTTTCTTTTGTTGCTTGTGTTTTTGGTGTCAGATCTAAGGCTCTATTGCCAAATTCTATGTTGTGAAGATTAGGCCTTATGTTTTCTTCTGAGATTTTTATGATTTAAGCTCTTATATTTAGGTTGTTGCTCTATTTTGAATTAATTTTTGTATATAACATGAGATAGGGTCCATGTTCATTCTTTTGCATGTGAATATATAGTTGTCTCAGCACCATCTGTTGAGGAGACCACCCGATTGATTTTTTTTTTTTTTGAGACAGAGTCTCACTCTGTTACCTGGGCTAGAGTGCCATGGCATCAACCTAGCTCACAGCAACCTCAAACTCCTGGACTCAAGGGATCCTTCTGCCACAGCCTCCCAAGTAGCTGGGACTACAAGCATGCGCCACCATGCCCGGCTAATTTTTTTCTGTATATTTTTAGTTGTCCAATTAATTTCTTTCTATTTTTAGTAGAGACGGGGTCTCACTCTTGCTCAGGCTGGTTTTGAACTCCTGACCTTGAGTGATCCTCCCACCTCGGCCTCCCAGAGAGCTAGGATTACAGGCATGAGCCACCATGCCCGGCCCACCTGATTGATTTTTGATGACAAATCACGGTGTTTGGTACCTAACTACATGTGATTTTAAAGAACTTAGTGACATTTCTACGTATAATTCTTTCCATTCCCATCTACATATTTGTGAGAACAAATTTTTAATTCTTACATCTGTAGAAATGAAAAGCAGGAATAGCATTCATGCTGAATCTCATCTAATTCTAACAACAAGCAATGTTCATCCATGAATATATGACCTAATTGAAAAATAAAGTAGCCCAACTGTCTCATTTAGAATTGCACTTTTAAGTCATTTTTACTTTTTTTTTTTTTTTTTTTTGAGACAGAATCACAAGCTGTTGCCCGGGGTAGAGTGCCGGGGCGTCAGCCTAGCTCATAGCAACCTCAAACTCCTGGGCTCAAGCAATCCTCCTGCCTCAGTCTCCTGAGTAGCTGGGACTACAGGCATGCGTCACCATGCCCGGCTAATTTTTTCCACATATTTTTAGTTGTCCAGCTAATTTCTTTCTATTTTTTAGTAGAGATGGGGCCTTGCTCTTGCTCAGGCTGGTTTCGAACTCCTGACCTTGAGCGATCCTCCCACCGTGCTAGGATTACAGGTGTAAGCCACCACGCCCGGCCTACTTTTTTTTTTTTTTTTAAGAGACAGGATTTCTCTCTGTCACCCAGGCTGGAGGACAGTGGCACAATCACAGCTCACTGCAGCCTTGAACTCCTGGGCTCAAGCAATCCTCCTGTCTCAGCCTCCTGGGTAGCTGGGACTACAGGCTCATGCCACCTCACCTGGCTATTTTTTTCTATTTTTGGTAAAGATGGGGGTCTCACTCTTGCTCAGGCTGGTCTTGAACTCTTGACCTCAAGCGATCCCCTCACCTTGGCCTCCCAGAGTGCTGGATGAGCCAGTGTGCCTGGCTGAATAACACGTTTTTAAAAAGATCCATGTTCACAACACACTGGAAATGGCATAATTTTGCAACTATACATTTGGGGAAATTTTTAGATAGCAACATAAAAATGTGTGATGGGATACACATTTTGCAAAATTCTTTTAACATGAGCAAAAGCATTTGAAGATTAAGTGCTTCTTAAGTTAATGTGCACCAGAATCACCTGGAGATTTGTTCAAATGCAGAATCTGAGTTGGCAGGTCTGGGTAGGGCCCGAGGGTCTGCATGTCTACAAGCTCCTGGTGCTCCTGCTGCTGCTCTGTGGACCACACTTTGAGTGGCAAGCATCAGTATATTCCCAACAGTGGAATTACTGGGCTTTGAAGTCGGCACGTGTGCAGTTCCCCTGGCTAACGTTACACCAAATTATTTTCTGAAGCATCTGTACAAATTTACACTGTCACCAGCTGTGGAATACTGTTGCTTGGGAAAAGGTCTCTAAAGGCTTCCTGATTTTCAAATCTAAATAGGTGTCCTTAAGTCCTCATCTTACTTGAGCTTTCTGCAGTCTATGACACATTTGACCATGCTGTTTGATACACTGTTTCCCCTGGTTTCTGTGACACCCCTGTCTCCAGGTTTCCTTCCTTCTACAACTTCAGCCTCTTCTGTAATCCCGCACTCTGTTCCATTGTCCACATTTTTTTTTTTTTTTTTTTTTTTTTAGACAGAGTCTCTCTCTGTTGCCCAAGCTAGAGTGCCGTGGCGTCAGCCTAGCTCACAGCAACCTCAAAATCCTGGGCTCAGGCGATCCTTCTGCCTCAGCCTCCCGAGTAGCTGGGACTACAGGCATGCACCACCATGCCCGGCTAATTTTTTCTCTATATATTTTTAGTTGGCCAGCTAATTTCTTTCTATTTTTAGTAGAGACGGGGTCTCGCTCTTGCTCAGGCTGGTTTCGAACTCATGACCTTGAGCGATCCACCCGCCTCGGCCTCCCAAAGTGCTAGGATTATAGGCGTGAGCCTCTTTGTCGGCCTTTCAACTGTTGGCTATCTTTGGCCTTCTTGGACTTTATCTCATTTTCTCTAGGTGATACCATGTGCTATTTAGAGATTGGTTATCACTTTGATGGCTCTGTGATGGTTCATTTCATGTGTCAACTGGGCGAGGCTATGGTGCCTAGTTGTTTAGTCAAACACTTGTCTTGATCTTTCTCTTTCTTTCTTTCTTTCTTCTTTCCTTCCTTCCTTCCTTCCTTCCTTCCTTCCTTCCTTCCCTCCTTCCTTTCTTTCTTTCTTTTTCTTTTTCTTTCTCTCTCTTCCTTCCTTCCTTCCTTCCTTCCTTCCTTCCTTCCTTCCTTCCTTCCTTTCTTTCTTTCTTTCTTTCTTCTTTCTTTCTTTTTATGGAGATGAGATCTTACTATGTTGTCCAGGCTGGGTTTGAATTCCTGGGCTCAACCAATCCTCCTGTCTCAGCACCCCAAGTAGCTGGGACTACAGGCACGTGCCACTGCACTAGCCTGGATATTTCTGTGAAGGTATTTTATAGATAAGATTAGCATCTACACTCAGTTGACTTTAAGGAAAGGAGATTACTCTTGATAATGTGGCCTTAAAAGCAAAGACTGAGGTTTCTAGAAGAAGGAATTCTGCCTCAAGGCTATAACATAGAAATCCTCCCCGAGTTTCCAGCCTGCTAGCCTGCCTTACAAATTTAGATTGAAGACCACAATGACGACTCTTCCCTGAGTTTCCAGCCTGTTGGTCTGCTCTCTGGATTTTGCACTTGGCCAGCTCCCACAATTGCATGAGCCAATTCCTTAAAATCAATCTCTCTTCCCCTCCTCTGTATATATGTATATCCTATTGCTGCTGTTTCTATGGACAATCCTGACTAATGCAGACTCCCACATGCTATCTCTAGCTAGATCTGCCTCCTGTTTCCAGTTTCCAAGTGTTCTAAAGCTACTTAAAATGTAGCATATCCTGGACAGAATGTGTTCTTTTTCTCTTCAAACTCATTTCTCCTCCTAAGGGCTCAGGTAGTGATGCCACCATCAATCCCGTTACCTAAGCTGAAAATTTGGGATTCAATATAGACTCCTCTTTTCTACTTGGTCTCTCATGTATGCTTAGCCACCAAATCCTTTATCCATCAATTTAATAAATATGAATACCTACTATGTGCCAACACTCAGCTAGTGCTGGCGGTAAAAGGACAGTAGGACACATTTCCCTCCTCAAGAAGACTATAGTTAGTGAACAAGCAATCATAGTGCGATGTGCTAAGACACCTGAGTGTTGTGAGTCCACAGGAGGGCTCAGGGGCCCCATGGTCTACACCTTGTCATTGATCCTCGCTTCTCCTTCCCAATTTCTTTCCTTGCTTTTAGCCCCTGATGTCTTTCCAGAGCTATAAATGTCTCCCACCTGGTCTTCTAGGCCCTCCACACTGATTCCAGAATAATATTTCTGAAATGCAGAATCCTTATCTAAGACACCACTTAGCTAATTGCCTTACAAGCTGTAAACCCTGGCTTCTTAGTAGGGTATCCTCTCTTCTCTGGTTCAGTCTCACTGTGGCCTTGCCTCCCCTCCCCACCCTGAAACTTCCTGAACTACTTGCAGTCGCCTTAATGTACCCCGGGGTTGCAGACTCCGAGCTGCTGCTCCCACAACTGCTTTGCCTGGATTGCCCTCTCTCTTCCTAGTCAGGTAGTTAAACATTCATCTCCAGTTCCTCGATAAAGCTTTTTCTGAACCTCTAGGGAGACCTAATAAGCCCTCTTTGCATCCCTGTGAACTTTACACACACTCCTATCTCAACTTGTTTCAATCAGGATGGTTAAGTAATGCTGCAGTAATAAACAACCCTGTAATCTCAGTAGCTTACCACGACAATTTTATTTCTCACTAATGCTACCTGTTGGGTCACTAGGAGAGGTGTTGGGGGGCTCTGATCATCACAGTCACTCAGGAATCCTGCTTAAAGAAGGCTCCATCAGGACGGGCATAGTGGCTCATGCCTGTAATTCTAGCACTCTGGAAGGCCGAGACGGGAGGATCACTTGGCTTGAGGTCAGTAGTTCAAGACCAGCCTAAGCAAGAGCTAAGTCCCACCTCTACTAAAAATAGAAAAATTAGCTGGGTGTGGTGGTGCACTCCTGTAGTCCCAGCTACCCGCTAGGCTGAGGCAGGAGGATCGCTTGAGCCCAGGAGTTGGAGGTTGCAGAGAGCTAAGATGATGCCACTGCACTCTACCCCAGGCAACAGAGGGATACTTTGTCTCAAAACAAAAACAAAAACAAAAGGCTCTATCGAAAGAGGGCGCTAGAGTGCCTTGCATTCGGGTTCCACAGCAATTGAGCACTTCTGCCTGGAAGCTACCAAGCATGTGACTTCTGCTCACATTTCACTAGCCAAAGCTATGCCTAACTTCAAGAGGGCTGGGAAATGCCATGCTATCACGTGCTTGGGATGCAGAAAATGGGAAAATTGATGAGGAGCCTCAATGACACCCAACTCAGTGTAGCACTGACTGGCTTACATGTCTCTCTCCCGCTGGACACTGCGGAAACCCAAATGTGTCACAGGGTCCCTGTCCTTGAGCAGTCTGTACTCCAGGAATGTGGAGAAACCAATAAATTGATGGATTATAATTCTTAGTCCAGATTTGGCTGGCGTGTTGGTGGGGAGGAGCCCCTGGAGGAAGAGCATGGATTATGGGGAGAGGAGGATGGAAAAGGGACTGTCTTAATTTGGGTGAAAGCAGAGCTTGAGACAAAGGCTTGGGTGGTGGTAGCTAATTTAGACGATTCCAGAAAGCAAAAGTGAGGCTGTAGGGAGGGGGAGACCGTGGAGGACCAAAAGCCAGCGGAAGAGGTGACAGTGATGTTACTATCGTGTGCAAGGGGGACTTGATTCCACCAGACCCTCCTGAGGAGGGAATAGCATGTCTCCAGAAATTGTCCACCTGAAGGACAGGAGGCAGGAGCATCTATCCACCAATTTCCATTGTACGACTGATTGCAGGCCACGCTGGAGCTCCCTGCCTATCCCACTGGCGCCTGCCCAGTGGGAGCCGAGGCACTGAAGAGGGCAAGATGAGGCTGAGCTCCCAGAGAACCGTCCACCTGAGCTACAGCAGAGGTCAGAGGTGGGAGGAGGAGAGATGACACAGGGTGTTGGAAGTGGCTGCCCCTGTGGGCCAAACGTTGTGGGCTTTCTGCCGATTGCTGTGTTGGTGCTAATTTGTGCATCTTCCTTCATTTAGTACAGCAATCCACTAAGATAGATTTTATGGTAATTTGTAGAAAGATAGCAGCATGTCATCTGGAGAAGGATAACAGATAGCACTGATATGTGGTCATTTTTCAAAAGGTCTGGTTCTTGGCTTTTTGAACTCAGAAATAGGATTTAAAAAATGTAGATATGATGATTCTAAGGGATGGACTCATGCTAATAAAACTCCTGAAAGACTAATGTATAAATGGCTCATTTATTAATTTCAGTGGTAGGTGTAAGTTGCAAGATGATTCAGTGGTTAGACTTGCTGAGCTTTATCCTTTATTCATTTGATTTTTTTTTTTTTTTTTTTTTTTTTTAGAGATGGGGTCTCACTCTTGCTCAGGCTGGTCTCGAACTCCTGAGCTCAAGTGATCCTCCTGCTTCGGCCTCCCAGAGTGCAAGGATTACAGGCGTGAGCCACTGGGTCCATCCACCATCCACATTTGATAATTTTGATAATGCCTATGGGGTGTCTGGCTCTTGGTGTCTTGTCTAGTCTTTTTATTTGTTTGCTTAATCTTGGTCACTTAATAGTGAATAAGTCACTTTAAGTCAAAAGGGGTCATCAAAATAATTTTATTATGGAAAATTTCAAACATACACCAACGTAAAGGGAGTAGGATTCAGGATGCCATGTGCAGATCACCCAGCTTCAACAATTTCAGCTTTGCCAGCCTTGTTTCATCTGCTTCCCCTCTCACTGGGGGATTGGAAAGCAAATCCCAGATATCTGATCAGATTGTCTGTGAATGCTGATGTCTGTAAACCTAACATCAAAAGAATTTAAAAATAGTACCACCACGATAGCACTATCACATCTAGCAAAATTTACCACAACCCATAATATCTGCCATGCAGTTTATGTTCAAATTTCCCTGATTGTCTCGGAAGTGGCTTTTTACAGTTGGTTTGTTAGAATCACTATCTAAGCAAGGGCCGCACATTGCATTTGGGCAATACAAATCCACAGTTGTTTAATTCATTGCAGTTCTTCTTCTATTTTTTCATGACAATTATTTGTGGAAGAAGCTGCATATTTTGTTATTCCACATGCTTTAAAAATGGGAATGAAATTCTAATACAGAACAATGGGGCATTTTATAAATTTGTAGTTCAAAAGAGGCATTTCATGTTGGGAAAAGCCAAAAAGTGATAGAGAAATATTTTAAGAGAAATGAAAGATTTGAGCTTTTATATAAAAACTTTATAATGAAGTTACATTTTAAAATTCAGTTGTGGGGAGGGGTTGGGAAGTTGACTGGGAAGGGCACCAGAGGGGCTTCTGGAGACTAGGAATGTTCCATATCTTGATCTGGGAGGGGGTTACTCAGCTGACAACCTATGCAAAAGTCAAAGACCTGTGCACTTTGCTGTATGTGTGTTATAACTCAATTTTAAAAAAAAGGTAATGCAAGTTGGTTTGCCAAAGGTGAAGTGTCACATGTTGCTATGATTTGAATGTCCCATCCCTTCCAAAACTCATGTTGAAATTTAATTGCCAAAGTAATGGTCCTCGTGAATGGATTAATGTCATTATGGAAGAGTGTGTTGGTTATCGCAGAAATGGGCTCCCAGTAAAAAGAATCAGTTCAGCCTGATTTACTATCTCTCTGTCTTGCGCCCTCTCTTGCCGTGAGATGTCTTCCACCATGGGATAGGGTCCTTGCCAGATGCCAGTGCCATGTTCTTGGACTTCCCAGCCTCCAGAACTGTGAGAAATAAATTTCTTTATAAGTTACCCAGTCTTTGGTATTCTGTTGTAGCAGCAGGAAATGGCCTAAGATGCATGTTATTAAAAATAGATTTGATATTGTTGATTTTTTAAAAGTGTGATAATTATATTACCATTGTGTTTTCAAAAAGGAGTCCTCTCCTTGCAGAGATGCATACTGCTGTATATTTACAGGTGAGAAGTAATACAGTGTCTTGGATTTACTTAACAATAATCCTGGAAGGAGTGGGTGGAGATAGAGATACAAAACAGATCTGACAATTGTTGAGGGTGGTAGATCCTCTCCTTTTCATGATCCTAAGTTAATTCTCAGAGCTAACCTTAAGGGGAGTGTGTTTTGCTGTTGGCTCCATGTATGACAGGTGGCAAAACAGGGAGAGTGAGGTTGTGAAACAACGAATAAATTTGCCAAGACGAACCTAAGATTCCATGCTGTCTTAAGTCAAAGCCTGATTCCTTCCACCTCACTGGGGCTGGGGCAGAGGAGTTTTGCCACGGTTTAACCTTCCCTTTGTGTCTGGCACCAAAGCGAGGCATGAATGTATGTACCTTTTACCTGGAAAGTGCCCTCCCTGCCCCTTGGCAGCACTCGGGCAGTGAAGGCTGAAGCTGCTCCAACTTGAACTCCAGGGCTGTCCTTTTGGTGAGAGGGGGCTGGTACCCAGAATATGGTAGGAGATGGGGCTTCTCTCCACTCACCTGGCACAGAGGAAAACATTAGAAAGGTATTTGCAGTGAAAGGGCAGAGGAGGGTAGTGAAGTCACCCCTTCCACCAACGCCAAGTCCAGACCTGGGGTGGGGGTGAGGGCGGGAGCCAGGGTGATTGCAGCCAGAGGCCATCCCTCCCCTGCCCTTGCCAAGCTGACCGCCAGTACCTGAGCCCCACTTACCGCCCTCTCACCTGCCGCAGGGCAACCTCCCCCATGGGTAGCAAGAAGTGGGGGGATGACCTTGGCTCCCCAGGACAGTGGAAACCTCAGAGGGGTGGGACGGATGGGGTGAGGTAAGGGCTGTGGTGTGGGAAGACGGACACGCTGGTACACCCCAGGCCTGCATGTCTGTAGGGACTGAGTTTTATCCAAAAGAGCTGTGGCTTCTTAGAGGAGGTCACGGATAGGTTTTCTGTTTCTTGGAGGCCCTTCCCTACCCCTTAGTTCCTTGTTTAACTCTCAGGAATTGTGCAATGGGTGGGTGAGGACAGGTGGTTCAGGGTCTGGCCCAGGGTCTGGACCTGCAGGGCGGCCTCTGGGGCCCAGGGCCCTCAGGGAGCCCGGGGCTAGGGGAGAGCCCGGGGCTTGGGGGGAGCCTGGGGCTGGGCATAACCCTTTTCTGAGGCTCTAAGGGGGCTGTATGTGAAGGTTCCTCAAAGTCACAGTTGGGCAATCAGTTCAAAGTAAGTAGGTCAGTGCCCGGTAGGAAGGAGGGTGGTGTGTGTACCTAGTAACCTAGCAGCAGCCTGTGTTAGAGGAACTGGGTGAGGTCTGACCCAGTGTAAATATTTTTATTAAAAAAGAAATGGAAGGAAGAGAAACCAGAGCCACTTTTTTAAAATTTATTTTTATTTTATTTTATTTTTTTGAGACAGAGTCTCACTCTGTTGCCCGGGCTAGAGTGCTGTGGCGTCAGCCTAGCTCACAGCAACCTCAAAGTCCTGGGCTCAAGCGATCCTACTTCCTCAGCCTCCCAAGTAGCTGGGACTACAAGCATGCGCCACCAAGCCCAGCTAATTTTTTCTCTATATATTTTTAGTTGGCCAATTAATTTCTTTCTATTTATAGTAGAGACGAGGTCTCGCTCTTGCTCAGGCTGGTTTCGAACTCCTGACCTTGAGCGATCCTCCTGCTTTGGCCTCTCAGAGTGCTAGGATTACAGGCGTGAGCCACCATGCCCGGCCTCCATTTTTGTTGTTGATCTGAAAGATGCTATTTACTTGGGGTGGAAATAGGACTAGGGAGGGTGTTGGCTCTGATCTGACTCACGGAGCTCATTGTTTCAACAGAAACGCCTGGGCTTCGTCCTCTGGGGAGTGTGAGAAGCACACGGATAACCAGAAGGCGGTAAGTGGCGTGGACAGGTCTTGTAGGAGTCTGGAAGATGAGGGATTTGAGAAGGATGGAGAAGAAGGTGTTATAAGGGAGGGGGCACGGTGCAAGGGGCAGGGGTGGACTTCAGGGACGTGCAGTGAGCTCTGAACAGCCACTGCAGAGAAGACGAGAGCGAGAGGCATTGCAGCGTAGTGATTCCACAGGCTCAGGAGCCGTGCTGCCTGGGTTGGAATCCCAGCTCTGCCACTTAGTACCCGTGTGAGCCTGGGGCAGCTCACTTAACCTTTCTGTGCCTCAGTTTCCTCATCTGTAAAGTGGGAGTAAAAACAGAACCTGTGTTATGAGCTTCTGGTGAGGATTAAGTGAGCACCTGCCTTTAGAGGCTGTAGAGTAGTGTCCGGCACTGTGTCCTGCTGATACGAAGTCTTCTTTCCCCAGGAGCAGACCCAGAGACAAGGATTCAGGTGCAGACAGTGCACTTGGGAGGTGATCTCAGGAAACACGGGTAGGGAAGTGGAGAGTCGGATGGGGAAGGAAGGCAGTCAACAAAGGGTGTGTTATCAAGCAAATTTACCATTGTGGGTGAGTGGAGGTTAATCCCGCTGAGGACCCCGGGAGCGGTGCTGCCTTATCCCAACTAGGGGCAAGTGAGCCTGTATCAATACCAATCAGTCACTGATTGAGGGGTCTTAATTCTTTGGCATTTCCAGCTTTCTATGCACAGGTAGGGCAGGACACCAAAACACTCCTCACGCAGAGACATGGAGATGATGCTAATGGAAGTCAATGGAAGACCCCAGTGGTAAGACCCAGGGGGAATATGGGTGGGGCAAGAACAGACCCACTACAGGCACCAAGAGGCTTGTCGAGCAATACTGAATCCCTGGCTAAAATCACACATTAAGGCTGGGAACGAGGCCCACAGCATAGTTTCCCAAGTTTAGGGTTGATCTGGGAATGGGAATCTTACCACAGTTGCCATAGAATTTTAAGCAGGGGGCAGATCCTAGGATGTTAGGGACTAAGTCCATGTCCAAGTGTCCAGACTGGATAAGGGAGAGACTGTGGCCACTACAGTGGGATTGCCCCATGCCCCGCCTGACGCTTTTCCTAGGAAATTTTCAGCTGCAAGGTGCTGGGCACTCCAGAGGAGTCATAGGGCATCCCAGAGGCCATCACACCAGCATTTCTGTTTAACCTGCCAATAGGGGCCGAGGTACTGAATTTGGGATGTTAATTTCTTCTCTTTGGAATTGGTCCCCTGGAAGCAGATATTAGAAACCTTGAATTGATAAGAAGAACTCTGGACAAGATGGAAGAAGCTGGCAGGAGAGGAGTGTCTGTCTTTTTAGGTATTATATTATTCAGCTCTTTCCTTCCATGTGGTGTGAAAACAGGCTTTTGAATGATTCAAGAAATGAAAAAAAAAAAAACCAGGATCACCTTCACCCAGTGGAAGTCTACTGAAAAGCTACTTGGGAGCAGAGGATAACAAAGATCTGGTGTCTTCAGCCCCAGAGTCACTCAGGCCATTGTCCTTCCACATTCAACAGGGACTCCTAGAGAACCGACAGGGGACCAGCCCTGGTGACCCGCTGTCTCTTAGCTGCTGCCATCCAAGGTGGCGCCTGCGGGCCTCCCCGTCCTCATCAAAGTGGGCCTCCTCTTGTGTGTTGCTTATCCCCACATCATGCTCTTCTGTCTGATACAGCTGGTATCAGGGTTCCAGCTGTGCACATGGTGGACAAACCGGAGGCCACACTTCCCAGCCTTCCACGTAGCCGAGTTCTTGCCAATGAAGTATGAGTGGCAGAGTTGGGTGGAATTTTATTTCATTACTTCTTCCCTACTTCCTCTCTCGTTCCACTTCCTCAGAAGTGGAATGCGGACTTGCTGGCGACCCTGTTTCAGCCACGCAGACAAGGACCATTCCCAGTGGTGTGGCAGGACCGCAAGATGGAAGGAACGTAGGGCTCTGAAGGAGGCTGACGAGCAGCCCTGTCCTACCAGCCAGGGCCACCCACGCCATGCCAGCCTCGGCAGAGGCTCTCATCTGAGAGTGCAGTGAACTTCTGTCTTGTTTAAGCTGCTGTATTTTGGGGTCTCTTTATTACAGCAGTTGAGCTTAGAGCCTCATAAACACAGCTCCCTGAGTGTGGTCTTTGGCTCCCATGTAGAGTTCTGGCTAGGGATGTTAGTAAATAATCAGATACAGGTTCGGCTGCTAAAACAAGGCTAAAAAACAATGACTTAAATAGTTGAGCATAAGCAGTCCACGACAGTCACGTCAGCTCTACAGGACTGGGGAGAAGGGCTTCTTTAATTTTGTTTCTTTGTCATTATCAACATGTGATTTCCACCTTATGATCTGGAGTGGCCGCTGCAACTTCCACCATTCTGTCCACAGTCCTGCAGGCGGAAGGGGAGAAGGTAAATTGAGGAGCCCACACCTCTGCTTGAGAGTGTCCTCCACGGGTCGAGAAAACGTGGGACATTTTATTACTTAAAGATGAAGGGAGAATGGATTCTGTCACACCAAGTTGATTTAATTCAATAAATATTGGGAGGAACTCAAGAAAGAAAAGCTCTTTCTTTTAAAGGGAGCTGTTAGATAAGAATTTGATGGCTTAACAGGGCACTCAAAACTTAGTGATTTAAGTATTCAGTCAGGTTAGGCTTCATTATATCCTGGTAACAAACAACCCTGAAATGTTTGTTGCCATAGTGGCCTAAAAAATATAGCCATAGATCTCTTCTGTTCTGGTGTGCGTGCCCCTTTGCAATGTGACTTTGCCACTCCTCCCTTCCAGAGTCTATTCTCCCACCATCAAATCCGCTGGCCCTGTGGTTGCTTTGTCCAACAGGAAGTGGCAGAAGTGACGTTATTTGACTTCTGGGGATAGGCCTCAAGAGACCTTGCTGCTTGTGCCTGGCTTCTCTTGGAATGTTGTCCTGGGACTGCCATGCTGTGGGAGCTAGGGATGAGAGACCCTGGGAGAGAAAGGGCCAGCTGTCCTTCTGTTCCCACGGGACGCAGGCCCTAGCTGATGGCAGCTGTGTGACTGAACCTGGGCCAGACCAGCAGAGGAACCACCTGGCCAATCCACTGAATCATGGGAAAGAATAAATCATTTTTAAAGCCCTTATGTTTGGAGCGATACTTTCCCCCGTATCAGTAGCAATGCAATGGATTAAAATAACAAAGGTTTATTTTTTGCTTACATTACTTATCCACCGAGAGTCAGCAGGAATAGCCGCCACTTCAGACATTGTCACGCAGAGGCAAAGGGGGTGGTTAAGACGGCATCGACTCTCGGAGCTTCCACCTGGAGGTTGCACAGACTTGCACTCACGTTCCACTGGCCAAAGCAAGAGGACGAGGAAATCCGGTCCTACCACATGCCTGAAAGAAGACAAAGCCACAGTATCTGTGAGCACCTCTAAATACTCACTGTTGGGGGCGGCACCTGGTGCAGCGTGGGTTGAAGGAAGAATTTTCACGCGGAGTTTAGGATAGAAAGCAGTACAAAGTTTGTTTTCCCAAGAAAAAAAGAGAGAGAAAGAGCGAGAGAAGGAATGAGTGGCCACGGCACACAGAGGAAGGAAGGAAGCGCCAGGCAGTGAGGCCAAGTGGCTTGGTGCTTTAAAGGGTAAAAATGGCTTTTTTTTTTCTGCTTCAGCAGACTGATAACAGAAGTGGTGGCAAGATGTCAGGGAGTTCTTTATTTTTCTTTTCTCTGTGAGGTTGACTTTATTTGAGTCCGTGGACTCTGGTGCTGGTGAGAACTGAAGTGGGGAGTTCGCACCCCTGCTGTCCACTTAGGGCTCTTCAGGCTGAGAAAGAACTCTTAGAGCCAGCAAGTCAGGCACACATGCTTTAATTAAACAGCACAAAGGCAGGTGAACTGTGAGTTTGTTTATTTCTCTTGCTTTTTGTTTGATGGTTTATTTTCCTCTGTTAGGTAGGTTATTAGGAAGGCCACCTTTCACTCACCACCCTTAAGATAAGTTTATTTCTCTCTTGTAGCACTCTGAGTAGGTGGGCAGGGCTGGTATGACATGAACACAGTGCCAGGGACCCAGGCTCCTCTGTTCTGTCATCCCCAGGATGCTGTCCTCATCTTCATGGTGGAAGGCGGATCTCCACCAGGTTTATATTCCTGCCCATGGGAGTAAAAGGGTACACTCCTCTTTTATTTTAGGGGCATAACTTGGAAGTTACACACATAAGTTCTACTCACATCTCATTGGTCAGAACCCAAGTCACCTGGCCACCTAGCTGCAAGGAAAGCAGAGAAATGTAGCCTTTAGCTGGGTGACTGTGTGTCCCCCTAAATATCTCTTACTATGGAAGGAGGGAGAACAGATGCTTCGGGGGTAGAGAAGACACCAGCAGGTTTGGAACCCCCAACACCAGAGGTAGGTATCCTGGTCTTCATGCACTCAGTCCTGACCAAGGAGAGCCCATTTTTTATACATGTGTGTCTGAGAGGAGTTGTTTGTAAACCAAGAGTTTTTCACAACCATAAATGATTGCTTCAGAGAAGTTCCTTTCTTTCTTTTTTGCTTTTTTGAGACAGAGTCTTGCTCAGTTGCGCTGAGTAGAGTGCCATAGCATTAGTCTGGCTCACTGCAACCTCAAACTCCTGGGCTCAAGCTATCCTCCTGCCTCAGCCTCCCAAGTAGCTGGGACTGCAGGGGTGCGTCACCACACCCAGCTAATTTTTCTATTTTTAGTAGAGACCGAGTCTCACTCTTGCTCAGGCTGGGCTTGAACTCCTGAGCTCAAGTGATCCTCCCGCCTCGGCCTCCCAGAGTGCTAGGATTACAGGCGTGAGCCACTGGGCCCGGCCTGCTTCAGAAAAGTTTCATCTTTGTTTTTGATTGCTCTTATTTATTTTTAGCCCTCATTGTTCAAAGAAGTATTAAAGAGACTTCCGTGAGACGGGGAGACTAACACACTGGCTTAAAGTTTCTTTGCTCCCCGCATTTGATACAAGTGCAGGCTATGACTGAAAGGCACGTCCCAAACCCCGACATACTTTTATTCCTTCTAGTAACCAACCCCAGATTTATTTGTTTGGTAACATGGGAATTTTATCTACTGGACTTTCCGTAAAAATGTTGTAAATATTTTTCCTGTCTCTAAAACTAAGTGCTGATTTCATTTTTACCCCTAGATTCTCTCTGGGGAAGGGTTGCAGGGAAGAAAAGTATTGTGAATCTTCCTATATATCAATAAATTCTAAGAAAATTAATCTCAATCCCTTTGAAGTTTATGTTGAAGAAAACAACACTGTCTCATATTCTCAGGAAGTAAAACCCACTTGGCAAAACCCAAAAGAAAACTAAAACTCTACTTAAAATGTTTTGCAATGTCTTGGATGGTTTGTGGGTTTGTGTGCTTTAGATCATTTATGCAAGAGCAAATGTGCATCAGTGCACGTGTGTGCTGTGTGCGTGTGTGCACACGTGTGTGTTCCTATTCCTGAGCTTGCTGCTGTATGTGTGCACACATGCGTGTGTGCGTGTGGTGGGTGGAGCTTGGGAGCGGTATGCAAGGCCTGTGGTGGAGCCCTGTGTTGACTCTATAGATCATATTGGCATTAGGGAGACAGCGCAAAGCTTTTGCCCCCTCAGCTCAGTCCTCAATCTCTGCTTATTTTTTTCCTAACAGGGGACCATCCCCCTGCCACTCCCTAGCTTTTCTTCTCTGGCAGCAAATGAAGCAGCTGCTGAGCCAGCTCTGGTTTTCAGGAAGTCAGATGACCTTTTCCCTCTTGTGGCTCTCTGCCTCTCCGTGTCCCTGGGGTGAACACTATGGACCCGCTGATGGTTCTCCTTTGCCTGCTGCCCCTGTACCAAGGTAGGAGGCAGGGGAGGGGGATGTCGGGGTCCTCTGGGCCAGGCCGCTGCCGGGTTGAGTTGCCACATGTGGAATGGACGATCTCTTTTGCTTTCCTGTTCTCATCTGTGCCTTCCTTCTGTTTCCCCCTGCTGTCTCCCTGTCCCCGCGCCCACAGGCCCAGCGGCTGCCGCGCTCTCATGCCCTCAGAACGTGAATATCTCCGGTGGCACTTTCACCCTCAGCCATGGCTGGGCCCCGGGGAGTCTCCTCACCTACTCCTGCCCCCAGGGCTACTACCCGTCCCCAGCGTCACGGCTGTGCAAGAGCAGCGGACAGTGGCAGACCCCGAGAGCTACCCGGCTGACTAAGGCGGTCTGCAAACGTGAGGCTCCCCGTGGACCTTGCTCAGGGCGCCCGCCAGTGGCCACCCACCCAAGGACTTCTGTTTAAGAGTAGCTCAGGGTGGGGCTTAACATGACTACATGGTGTGGGAGGGATGGCAAAGCTGCCTTTGCAGAAGGACTTTGGAAATATTCAGAAACTTGCAATTGTCCGAACAAGGAATTAGCGGCAGGCTTTGATAGAGATTGTGGGGTACAGAGCCAGGGATGACTTTTTATATACAATTGACTGCAGGGTAGTGACCATTCAGAATGCATGCTGAATGGTCCTGGAGTCATCTGGGCACCTGAGGATTCCAGGGAGGGGCTGGGGTGGCCACAGCCATCAGGGGGCCGAGTGATGTGGCAGTTTATCAATCAGTCTGAACTGTGTGAAGTTGCCAATATTCAACCAGTTGCCCAAACAGCAATTTCACATGCTTCAACCTAACATTTCAATGTTTTGATGACCAGTTGGCCATTCCATGCATCCAGCAGACTGTCACCCACCCAGTGCCAACCCAGGTGTTACCCATCCATCCCTATATCCCCCCTTCTCTCTCTCCAGCTGTTCGCTGTCCAGCCCCCGTTTCCTTTGAGAACGGTGTGTACACCCCACGGCTGGGGGCCCACCCCGTGGGCAGCAACCTGAGCTTCGCGTGTGAGGATGGCTTCGCGCTGCGGGGCTCGCCCGAGCGGCAGTGCCGCCTCAATGGCATGTGGGATGGCGAAACTGCCGTGTGTGACAAGGGCGGTAAGTGCTCTGACCAGTGGGCTGCATGGGGCCTGGGGGCTCCTGGGGAACCCTGGGGCCAAATGTGTGCCCAGGAAGCCTCTGTGGGGACAGGGGCTGGTGTTCCCTGTGCCACAATAATATTCCTGGATTTTGGTAAATTGAGGTCTACAGGTCACTCATCACTGGTCTGCAGGGAGCCTGGCCCCAGGCATCTGGTGCTAAGTTTCAGATCCAACATGTGTGCTCCGCACACTCTGTCCAGCTTTCCTAAGTGCCTCAAAGCCAGACTTGGGATTCAGGCCTCACAAATAACTGCAGGGAGAGGGTCGAGTATTGTGTTTGTGTGCCTGCCTCGGGAGCCAGCTTTGGGGTCCAAGCCTGTCTCTGACTTTGACAGCCTTTGGGCAGGTTATTTAATCTCTCTATGCCTCAGTTTTCACATCTTTAAAATGGGAATAGTAAGAGTGCCAACTTCATGGGATTGCCATCTGGATTAAATGAGTTAATGTTAGTAAGCACTTAGAAAGGCCCCTGGAATTGGATAAATGCCACACATGCTTTTGTTTTTGTTTTTTTTTTTTTCCTACAGACGAGGTCTCCCTATGTTGCCCAGTCTGGCTTTGAACTCCTGCGCTCAAATGATCCTCCTGTCTTGGCCTCTTGAGTAGCAGGGACTTCAGGCACACACCACTGAGCCCAGCCACATACGCTTTTGTCATGATTATTACTGCCCCAGCAAAGAGTGAGGGGCTTGACACAGGCAGAGCTCCCAGGATTCCCTGGAGCCACAGTCGCCTGTGGGTTTGGGGAGCTTCCCAGATCATAGTTCTGAGTACATGATGCAGAAGACAGAGTCCACAAGCTGGCAGGACCATACCCTCTCCCAGTGGCCAAGCCCATGCCTCCCCACTCATGCCCTGGAGTCTTTGCCAATAGCCATTTATTCAAACATAAATACAATTTTTTAACAAATTGGAGTATAATCTACCTACAGTAAAATGTACACATCTGAAGTATGAAGCTTGATGAATTTTTATAGATGTGTCTACCTCTGTAATCACCACCCAAAACAAAGAACTTGCCCAACATGGCAGGAGGCTCCCTCCTGTCCCTCCCACAAGGTTACTACTCTTCTGGATTCCGTCTTTGTAAGTTAGTTTGGCTTGCTCCTACCCTCCGTGTGCGCGGGTCCGACAGATGTAGTCTTTTACGTCGGCTTCCTTTGTTCGACATTCTGCTGGTGAGCTCTAGCCACGCTGTTGTATCAGTGGTTTGTTCTTTTTCATGGCCGTATAGTATTCCAAAATGAGCATATTACAGTTTATTCATCCATTCTCCTGTCAGTGTGCATTTGGGTTACTTCCAGCTTGGGCTTTTATGAGTAAAGCTCTGTGAACATTCTTGCTCCTGACTTTTGGCGCACGTGGTACTAGCTTCTCTTGAGTCAACGATCTCAATGTGGACTTGCCAGGTCACAGGCGGGCATGCGTTCAGCTGTAGCAGAGCTACAGCCCGCTCCCCCCACGGGCACACAGCAGTGTAACGAGTTCTGGTTGCTCCACATGCTCTCCGACATTTGGGGTTTCCTGTCAGGCTAGTGTTAGCCCGTCTGGTGAGAGCCAGGCTTCAGGTGATGCCTCCCTGTGGTCTCTGGCACGCACATGTCATCATCTATGGAGCTGTGGCGCTCGCCAGCCAGCACCTTCCCTGGGGCTGGGGGACAGGTGCGGACTGAGTCCCTGGATGGCACTGGGAAGCTGCAGCTGGTGAATGAGGCTGCTGGGTTTCGGACGTTTCGTCCTGCTCACGGCTGTCCATCCACACTCTGGGAAGCACAACTCTGGCGTCTACCAAGGGGGAGGCCAAGGGACCCTTGAAGGCTCCGAGGGCCCTGGGAAGAGGAAGAGCCTGGCAGGTGAGGGGGTGGGTGAGCAGGGCCAAGTGGCCCGAAGAGGCTGCTCATCTCTGTCTCCCTTTGTTCCCTTGCAGCTGGCCATTGCCCCAACCCAGGCATTTCAGTGGGCGCAGTACGGACGGGCTCCCGCTTTGGCCTTGGGGACAAGGTCAGCTACCGCTGCTCCTCGAATCTGGTGCTCACAGGGTCTGCAGAGCGGGAGTGCCAGGAAAATGGGGTCTGGAGTGGGACAGAGCCCATCTGCCGCCGTGAGTAGCCACACTGCCCTTTCCCCCAAGCCCCAGGGCACCCCCAGCCCTGCCTTGTCTGACCCTATGTGGCTCTTCCCACAGAACCCTACTCTTACGACTTCCCGGAAGATGTGGCCCCTGCCCTGGGAACCTCCTTGTCCCATGTGCTTGGGGCCACCAATCCCACCCAGCGGAAGAAGGGTGAGTGTTTGAGGCAGGGGTTGGGGCAGCAGGGCTCTGGGCCTGGCCGGAGCAGGGGAGTGAGGGAGCCTCCTGGAGGCCAGGGAGCCTCAGTGGGCTCAGTGGCCAGAGGGAGGCAGGGAGGCTGGGCCCCCTTGGCAAGAGTGCAGGAAGGAGGTGGCCATCTGACTCCTTCCTTTCCACCTTTCTCCAGAAAACCTGGGCCGTAGAATCCAAATCCAGCGCTCCGGTCACCTGAACCTCTACTTGCTCCTGGATGCGTCTCAGAGTGTGTCGCAAGACGATTTTCACATCTTCAAGGAGAGTGCCTCCCTCATGGTGGACAGGGTCAGGAATTAAGAGCCTACATGTGGAGGAGGCCTTCCTGCTTCACTGTCCCCCTGTCTCCTTCCCTTCCTCGGAGTCCCACTCACAGCCCACCTCCTCCAAGAAGTCTTTCCAGGTTACGCTCATGCCATGCAGGAATCGTGAACTCCATTTATATGATTGTATTTTTTAATCCACCAACACTGTTGGGGCACCTACTATGTGTCGGGCACTGTGCTGGATGCTGGAGGACATCAAAGATGAACTTACTTTCCAGGAATTCATGGTCTAGAACAGTGGTCTCCATACAAGGAGTACTGAGATGATCCACGGGGGTGTGGCAGAAGAGAACTGGCACCCTTGTGGAATAATGTAAATTAAATTAACAATTTAGTATTTAATGATTTCCTTTTAAACTTTCAGTACTCTGTGGAGGCTTTATAACGTGCGTGACATATTTGGATAGTGGCGGTCCCCACAGCGGGGTGCGTGCTCACGGCCTTTACTGACAGGAAGCCAGACAGGGTTGGAAGCCGCTGCTTTAGGTTCCTCGGTGGCTCTTTGTTTGGTGATTATGCTTCCCATGGTAATCCCCGTAGACAGATGGTTTTCCCCATAGCTGCATGTTAAAGAGGGCACTTCCTGTGCTCCTGACAGTCTCTCTTAGGACTTAAAATTAAGTAACTTGTTAAACTGCGAGGCGGCAACGTGTCACAGTTAGAAAAGTGACTGAGTGTCACGCAGACGAGCTCAGGTCCTGCCCCCAGCTCTTCCTCATGGTGTGATGGGCACAAGGTAACAAGTCTCGGTTTCCTTACCCATAAAGCAGGGACCACGGTGCCCCTCGCAGAATGACGTGAGGACTGAATAAGGAGAGAGTCTGTCAAAGAGAGCAGGTGCTCAGCAAGTGCTCCCGCCCTGGCTTCCTCCGCGCAGCGGATCTCTCGGGCCTCCTGTGCTCTTGCCTGTCTGACCAGTTCCCTCCTCCTGGAGGGCCTGGCGCTTGCTGTCTTACCCTCCGCCTTTGCTTCCAAGGCCTTCACGCAGCCTCTCGCTTGCCCTGCACAGATCTTCAGCTTTGAGATCAATGTCAGTGTCGCCATCATCACCTTTGCCTCCAAGCCCAAAGTCCTCGTGTCTGTCCTGCACGACAACTCCCGGGACGTGACAGAAGTGATCAACAGTCTGGAAAATGCCAACTATAAAGGTATGGGTGTCATCACATGAGGTGATGGGGGAGGAGAGGATGGACTCTGGGGTCTGAAGACAGATTCGGGACAAGTTAGAGAGAGAAAGGGTGAAGCCTTTTGGTGGCGCTTGAGTCCTAGGTGGCACCCTGGTGTAGGTTCTAAGTCCAGGATCCCCGTGAGAGAGTCCAGCTACCCCCCAGCTCTTGGCCCACTCTGATGAGTTGCCAGTGAAATGCGCCATGGGGGTCCTCAGCTCCTTCCGTGCGGTTTGGTCGTTGTGGCTGCACGCTGCCATCTCCCCGCGTCATTGTTCGTCTGTGCACTGTGTAAAGCTACCTAGGTGTCAGATAACAAATGGCTGAAGCAACTCAAGTTCTTTGGAAACCTCATCATTGAATCCTGGGACTTTAGAGGCGTCTTTGATTGGGATTATGCAATGAGCATTTCTAAGGTGCAAGGGCTTTTAACGTTTGAAGAGGCAACGATGCCAAATCCCTACCTAGATGGCAAAGGTCTGAGTTTATCAAAGCAATTGATAAATTGCATTTCCAGTGGTTGGGAGAATAGGATGATTCCCTACCCTCAGGTTGTAGGTGGGAAGTTTGTAAGGGAGTCTTTCTTCTTCATATTCCAGATCATGAAAATGGAACTGGGACCAACATCTACGAGGCCCTAAATAGTGTCTACATCATGATGAACAACCAAATGCACCGCCTCGGCCTGGAAACGGTGGCCTGGCAGGAAATCCGACACGCCATCATCCTTCTGACTGACGGTGGGTATCGTTGTCCTGTGAGCGGGTGTGGAAGAGTGGGGGAGCAGCCGTATGGGGTCAGAAGACCTGCATCCTGGCTCTCCCTCTGCCACTCTGGGCCCCACTTTCTTATTATAAAATAGAAATGGCATTGATGATGCTGATGGTAACCATGACAGCAATGATGATGACGATGGCTGCCCTCCTTTCCTTACACAATTTTTAGGGAGAGCAATTTAAGTAGTTTGTGTAAAAGTGCTTTGTGGTTAGAACATGTTAGCTCTTGTGATGAGCTGGGAGGTGACCTGGAGCTGGATGGGGAAGCGCGGCTCTTGAGTAGGAGCATCTAGGGGCACAGGTGGGAGGCGTGGTCTGCAGTGAATCTGGCCTCGTCATTTGCCTCTTGATTTTGTCCAGATTATACTGCCCCTCCAGAGCTATTTTCTTGTCTGTAAAATGAGGATACCCATATTTCCTGGGGTTGCATGAAGATTTTTATTTTTTAAAATTAAAAAAATATATACATATATATACTTTTATTTATTTATTTTTTGAGACAGAGTCTCACTGTGTTGCTTGGGCTAGAGTGCCGTGGCGTCAGCCTAGCTCACAGCTCAAACTCCTGGGCTCAAGCGATCCTCCTGCCTCAGCCTCCCGAGTAGCTGGGACTACAGGCATGCGCCACCATGCCCAGCTAATTTTTTCTATATATTTTTAGTTGGCCAATTAATTTCTTTCTATTTTTAGTAGAGACGGGATCTCGCTCTTGCTCAGGCTGGTTTCGAACTCCTGACCTTGAGCGATCCTCCCGCCTCGGCCTCCCAGAGTGCTAGGATGACCGATGTGAGCCACCGCACCTGGCTAAATTACTGCAATTTTGAAGTAGCAATGATTGGAAATGACATTTTCAGAAAACTAAAAACGAGATGAAATTATTTGTGATTTCTGTCAATGACAAAAATCACAAGTACTGCCAACACTAATTGGCTTTTTGCCTACATTAATAATCAAAAGAAATGTTAAATTTTAATTAGAAGTTAATGAAACTAAAGATGAAACCTTGATTCTATCCATGGAGCCCAGGTTAAGAACTCCAGGACTAGGATTTCCCCAAAGTATTAATGGTGCTTATCTCTGAGTGGTAGAACGTATGGGTAGTTTAAATTTTTCTTCTTTTCTATATTTTTCAAATGTTTTACAATAAGCAAGTATCATTTTATAATTATAAAAGACATGAATTGATACAAAAAGGGGTGTATTAATTGGTCAGATTCAAGGCATAGAAATAAGATTAGAAAAATTAAGTAATACTTGAAGAAAATCCTTTAAGGAAAAAGAAAAGAGAAACAAAATCCTGCAAGAAGAAACTGAACCTTACTTTCATCGGGGAGACATTAAGCTGGTGAGAACTTTATGCCATTTGTCTTTATACACAAAGGGATCAACTCTTTAAAACACGATGATGCTGTGGTGCTGAAGCACCACAACTGTTTTGACAGGCCACACAGCCACTCTTGGGCCACATTAGAAGTAAAAAGGGAACCCAGAGGCCACTATTACCCATGAGTTGAGTAGTTTTATTATCCATTTCTTCTACATCTCTCATTTACCTCCCAGCCAGGACTTGTCTTCCTACTGAATGCTCCAAGCAATGACCCCTACCCACCTCCCCAACTTCCAACTGTTTTCCCCACCTCCAGCCTCTGTGGCCTTTTCTTTTTTTTCTTTTTCCATTTGTTTCCTTTGACAGGATACAAGACAAACACCAGTTTGCCTGAGTTTTAAAAGGATATTTCCTTTGCCCCACTTGAATAACCAATAAAGACACAAGTCCAACTGGCAAAGTGAAAAGGGAGCACTCTCTGGCCTTTTGATTCTTTGAATAAGACAACTTCGTTCCCGTTTCAGGGGCTCCGCCTTTCCTGGTCCTTTCTGGCAAATTCCTCCTCCAGAGCTCCCCCAGACCAGTCTGGCTCCTCATCCTTGTAACTCCAGTGTCTCTTACTAAGAGAAACCTTTCCTCGCTGCCTTATTTGAAGTCCCCAGTTCATTCCTGCCAGTCAGCATATTACTGCCAACGACACTTTCTGACGTTATTTCCATACCGTCTTCTGCTAGAAAGGAAGCTACTTGACAAGACTTGTTCACTGCAGTATCCCTCAGCACCTACGACTATTTAATACCTGGCACAGGAATGAATAAGTGGAATGAATGAATACCTGTGGACTGTCTCCTAAGGGCTCACTCTTGCTGAAAAACAGAAATCAGTTTATCAAAAGCA
>CAUYRT010079471.1:0-14719 GCA_963574885.1 Lepilemur ruficaudatus | reverse complement strand
TAGTGTTGATCAGTTAGTACCAGTTTGATGTCGAGTACATGCGGTGCATGTTTTTCCATCCTTGTGATACCTCACTTCGAAGGATTGGCTCAATCTCTATCCAGGATAATATAAGAGGTGCTAGATCACCATTGTTTCTTGTGGTTGAGTAGTATTTCATGATATACGTACACCACGTTTTATTAATCCACTCATGTATTGATGGGCATTTGGGTTGTTTCTACATCGTTGCAATTGTGAATTGTGCTGCTATAAACATTTGAGTGCAGATGTCTTTATTATAGAATGCCTTTTTTTCCCTTTGGATAGATGCCTAGTCATGGGATTGCTGGACCAAATGGTATTTCTATTTGTAGCTTTTTGAGGTATCTCCAAATTACTTTCCACAGGGGTATACTAATTTGCAGTCCTACCAGCAGTGTAAGAGTTTTCCAATCACTCTGCATCCATGCCAGCATTTGTTATTTGGGGGCTTTTTGACATAGGCCCTTCTCACTGGAATTAGGTGATACCTCATTGTAGTTTTGATTTGCATTTCCCTAATGATTAGAGATGATAAGCACTTTTTTATATGTTTGCTGGCCATTAGTCTGTCTTGTTTTGAAAAGTTTCTGTTCATGTCCTTTGCCCATTTATTGATGGGGTTGTTTGATTTTTTTCTTGTTGAATTTCTATATAGATTGTTGAAGTTCTATATAGATTCTTATTATCAGCCCTTTATTGGATGTATACAAAGCAAATATTTTCTCCCATTCTGTAGGCTGTCTATTCACTCTAAGAAGAGTTTCCTTGGCTCTGCAGAAGCCTTTTAATTTGATCAGGTCCCATTTGTTTATTTTTGTTGCTGCTGTGATTGCTTTGAAGGTATTCTTCATAAATTCTTTACCTAAACTGATGTCTAAAAGAGTCTTCCCCATATTTTCTTCCAGAATTCTTAAGGTTTCACACATTAGGTTTAAGTCTGTTATCCAACGTTGAGTTGATTTTTGTGAGCGGTGAGAGATGGGGATCAAATTTCAATTTTCTGCATGTGAATATCCAGTTTTCCCAGCACCACTTATTGAATAGAGATTCCTTTCCCCAGTGTATATTTTTGTCTGCTTTGTCTTATTGTTATAAGATCTTATAACATCTTATTGTTATAAGATGACAATATAAGGATGCTTTTATATCTGGGATCTCTATCCTATTCCAAAGGTCTCTTTCTCTGTTCTTGTGCTAGTCCCATGCTGTTATAGTTACTGTAGTCTTGTAGTAAAGATTGAAGTCTAGCAGACTGATGTCTCCCTATTATTTCTTCATGCTTAAGATTGCTTTGGCTACATGAGGTCTTCTCTCATTCCAGACGAAGTGTAGAATTATTTTTTCTAAATCTGTAAAGAATGATGATGGAATTTTGATAGGGATTGCATCAATTCTGTAGATGATTTCAGGTAGAATGGACATTTAACAATATTGATTCTGCCAATCCATGAGCATGGTAGGGATTTCCATCTGTGCATGTTATCTGCAATTTCTTTTTTTAGTGTTTCACAGTTCTCCCTATAAATATCTCTCACCTCCTTCATTAAATATATTCCTAAATTTTCCTTGATGCTGTTGTGAAAGGTGTTGTGTCTTTGATTTGATTTTCAGCTTGACTGTTATTGGTGTATATGAATGCCACTGATTTGTTTGCATTCGTTTTGTATCCTGAGTCTTTACTGAATTTGTATGTTAATTTGAGGAATCTCTTGGCTGAATCTTTGGGATTTTCTAGGTATAATGGCATATTATCAGTAGAGAGTGAGAGTTTGACCTCTTCTGCCCCCATTTGGAAACCTTAATTCTCTTCTCTTGTCTGATTGATTTGACAAGGACTTCCAGCACTATGTTGAATAGAAGTGGAGATAGTGGGCAACCTTGTCTGGTTCCAGTTCTAAGTGGGAATGCTTTCAATTTTTCCCCATTCAATATGATATTTGCTGTGGGTTCATCATATATGGCCTTAATAATTTTAAGGAATGTCCCACCTATGTTTAATTTGTTGAGGATTTTTATCAGGAAAGTTTGCTGGATTTTATCAAATGCTTTTTCTGTATCTATTGAGAGAATCATATGGTCTTTGTTCTTGCTTTTATTTATATGGTGAATTACATTTATAGATTTGCATATGTTGAAACAGACTTGCAATCCTAGGATAAAGCCCAACTGGTGGTGGTGAATTATTTTCTTTTTTGATGTGCTATTGGATTCAGTTTGCTAAAATTCTGTTAAGAATTTTTGCATCTATATTCATGATGGATATTGGTCTATAGTTTTGTTTTTTTGCTACATCCTTTCATGGCTTTGGTATCAAGGTGATATTGTCTTTGTAAAATTAGTTGGGAAGGATACTATCCTTCTCAATGTTTTGGAATAATTTTTGTAGTATAGGTATGAATTCTTTGTATGTTTGGTAAAATTCAGATGTGAACCCATCTATTCCGAGATTTTTTTTTTTTTAAGATTTTTTTATTGCTCCAATTTCTGCATTTAATATTGGTCTGTTCAGGAGTTCTGTTTCCTCCTGATTGAGCTTAGGGAGGTTGTGTGTGTCCAAGAATTTGTCCATTTCCTCCACATTTTGTAGCTTTGGGGCATATAGATTTTTATAGTATTCAAAGATAATGTTTTTTATTTCCATGGTGTCTGTAGTGACCTCTCCTTTTTCATTTCTGATTGAGTTTATTAAAGTCCTTTCCTTTCTAGTTCTTGTTAATCTAGCAAGAGGGCTATCAATTTTGTTTACCTTTTCAAAAAACCAGCTTTTGGTTTTATTGATCTTCTCTATAGTTCTTTTGTTCTCAATTTCATTTAGGTCTGCTCTAATCTTAGTTATTTCCTTTCTTCTGCTAGGTTTAGAATTAATTTGTTCTTTCTTTTCCAGTTCCTTGAGATGGTTTATTAGTTTGTTGACTTGTCAACTCTCTGTCCTTTGTATGTGAACATTTAATGGTATTAGTTTTCCTCTCAGAAATTATTTTGCTGTATCCCACAGATCCCACACTTTTTTTTGGAGACAGCCTCATTTTGTTGCCCAGGCTAGAGTACCATGGCATCAACCTAGTTCACAGTAACCTCAAATTCCTGGGCTTAAGCAATGTTCTGCCTCACCTTCCCGAGCAGCTAAGACTACAGGCATGTACCACCATGCCCTGCTAATATTTTCTATATATTTTTAATTGTTCACCTAATTTATTTCTATAGAGATGGGGTCTTGCTCTTGCTTAGGCTTGTCTCAAACTCCTGACCTTGAGTGATCCTCCTGCCTCAACCCCCCAGAGTGCTAGGATTACAGGCATGAGCCACCGTGCCCGGCATCCCACAGGTTTTGGTAACTGTGTCTCTGTTATCATTTAATTCAAAGCATTTTTTGATCTCCATCTGAATCTCTTTCTTTATCCAGCAGTCATTCAGCAACAGATTGTCTAATTTCCATGACTTTGTGAAGCAGTGACCATTTTTGTTGGAATTGATCTCTAGTTTTATACCACTATGGTCTGAGAAGATACATGGTACAATTTCTATTGTTTTAAAATTTGTTGAGGTCTGATTTGTGGCCTAGGGTGTGGTTAATTTTGGAGAAAGTTCCAAGAGCTGATAAAAAGAATGTATATTTGGCTTTATTTGGGTAGAATATTCTGTAGATGTCTGTTAGGCCCATTTGTTCTAGAATTCTCTTTAAGTCCATTATTTCTTTGCTTAATTTTCATTTGGAGGATCTGTCCATTTCAGACAGTAGAGTGTTGAAATCCCCCACTTCTGTGGCATTACTGTTTATCATGCTATTTGGTTCATATAGGGTTTGCTTTATATATCTGGGTGCTCTCCTGTGTGGGTATGTAGATATTAAGAGATGTTGAGTCTTCTTGTTGAATTTTTCCTTTCAGCATTATATAGTGACCATCTTTGTCTTTCTTTACTTTTGCTATTTGAAAACTTATGCTGTCTGAGATCAGAATTGCTTACCCTGCTTTCTTTTGGTTTCCATTTGCCTGAAAGTTTGTTTTTCAACTCTTGACCTTGAGTCTGAAAGTGTCTCTGTGGTTTAGATTCATTTCCTGGAGACAGCAGATGCTTGGTTATAATGTTTTATCCACTCAGCCAGTCTGTGTCTCTTCAAAGGACAATTCAAGCCATTCACATTTATTGAGAGGATTGATAGCTGGGGTAGATTTCTGTTCATATTATTGGGTAAGTTCTTATTGTTTTGTTTTACCTCTCAAGCCATTGTGGAATCTGTGTCTGGACTTTAACTCTTGAGTGTTTTTAATTTGGTGGGTGTCTATTGCATTTTTCAGTGTATAATGCAGGTCTGAGTACTTCCTGTAGAGCAGGTCTGGTCTTCGCAAGTTCCATCAGTGATTACTTGTCTGGGACAGTCTTTATTTCTCCCTCATAGATGAAACTCAGTTTTGCTGGGTAAAGAATTCTAGGTTGGCCATTGTTCTGTTTAAGAACATTGAGGATGGATCCCCAGTCCCTTCTGGCTTGTAGGGTTTCATTTGAAAAGTCTGCAGTTAGTCTGATAGGTTTTCCTTTGTAGATTACCTGGGTTATACCCATACCAAACATCCAAGGAATTATGAGGGAAAAATAAAGTCAAAATACACAATAGAAATAAGCACAGATTATTTACTTGTTAACTATGCAGCCTGATTTATCCCATGTACTTATTTCTCACTCATTTTTTATTTATTTCACACTCACTCAGATGATCAGGAACAATGGTAGAAAATATCCTCATTTTTTTCTATTTCTCTTATTCTCACAGCCAATCCAGCAGTAAATTCTGACTCCAAAATACATTCCACAGCTGTCTACTTCTCACCACCTCTAATACTAACCACTAATCAAAGCAGCTTCATGTCTCTCCTGGTCTTAAGAACCTCACTGGTTTGACTTTCATCCCTAGGAAAGAGGATTGTACCTCTTGTACTTATCAGGTTATTGTTTGTGGAAGAATATATGATCATATTATTTCACTGCTTTAAATCATTCTAATTGTTTTCCATTGTATTTACAATAAAATCCGAACACTTGCTATGGCTCACTTGATCATAGATTATCTATCTATGCCCTGACTGCTTCATGAACTCCTTCTGCGTATCTTCCTTCTTTCCAGTACAGGATGTGACTATCCCTGGAAACTGATGTGGTCCCTCAGACTGTTATTAGGACTGTTATACTTCCTGTTCCAACTGCCAGTAATGTTCTTCCTCAAGATTGTCTCATGGTTTGCTTGTTCTTGCAATTAAGACTGCTGGTCACATTTTACTTCCTCAGAGACCTTCCCAGAGGACACTATCTAAAATACCTAATGTCCACTTACCACCAAGTCAAGCTCCATGTTATCATATGTTTTATTTTCCTCATATAATAAAAGACAGCCTACAATTTTGCTATTTATTTGTCATTTTATTATCATTTGCCTTTCCCTAACGGGCCCCTTATTGGACAGGGCCCTTGTATGTTTTGTCACCCCTGTGTCTTACCATCTTACATTCACTCAAAAGTATTTATTGACTTCCTGGCAAAATATAGGGAATTAGTAAATAATTTTGAAGAAAATGAATGAATCACCCTGAATATTTATAATATTGCTACATTTAGCTTAAGCAAAATACTAAAAAAAACCAAATGCTATCACATTTCTTTCATTGATAATAGACCTAATGTAAACAAGGTTTATAATCCATAATTTCTATCAAATAAAATGTATAAAATTTTTCCACACTGCCCACAAACCATATGGTTCACTTCTATTTACTTTTATTCTTTAAAAAGCCCATCTATTTTGTTAGTCATAGAGAACTTTAAAAATAATTAATGCTTTAGAAAAAGCAGAGATTATAATTTAGAAAAATTCAAAATTATTAGCCAAAGTATACTTAGAGTATCAAACTACATGGGAATAATTAAATCAAATTAAATAGTGATTCTATTTGTGATTTTTACATTGGTTAAGATAAAATTGATTTTATAAATCAAATACTTGATGTGTATATGACAATGAGCAACATAAAATGAAACTGAAAAGAATGTTTAATATTTCACTACTTTGACATATTATCCAAAAAACTAAAAATATATTTTTTGAAGGCTCTTATGAAAGAAAAAATTTTTCACTTTTTATATGGAGACAAAGTAATACATTTTTCACAAAATAAGACTTTAAATTATATGTGTTTTGCTAGGAAATCATTTCAATGATTTTTTTGTCATTTCTGGCACAAATGGCAATACCTTCTGGCAAGGTATTCTTGCTTCCTCAATGCCTCAGCTTTTTAAAAAAAATAATAATAAAATTTAAATAAGTACAAGTCAGCTTCATTTGTGCATAAAATTCAGCCAAGACATTGTTTAAGTAAAATAAAATATTTCCACATACTATAATATTTTATTTGATCCCATAAAAGTTTTACACTTTTCTTTCCAACTTTACATCTCGCTACAAAAAAATGTAAAAATCACATAGGCACTGTAAAATTTAAATGTACTTTGGCTTTTTGACAATGTAGTGTTTTATGTATCTCCTTAGGCAAGACAGAAAATGTACAATCAGTCTATGTGATGTGTGTAACAAAGTATTATAGTTTTGTATCATATGCACTATATAGATAAGTTTTATATTATTTGGATTCTTAGCAAATTTCACATTTAAATATTTAGGCCAATTACATTTTTTTTATTTCAGCATATTACAGGGGTACAAATGTTTAGGTTACATATATTACACCCTTTACACCCTTTAGGTGTGAATATACCCATCCCCACCTCCCCCTTCCCACCTGCCCAACACCCAATGAATGTCACTACTATATGTGCACATAAGTGTTGATTAAAAAAAAGTCCCATACCCGATGGTTTCACACCCAATTTTTACCAGACCTACAAAGAAGAACTGGTCAGCCTATCCTGCAGAAATTATTCCACATCGAGAAGGAAGGAATCCTCCCCAACACATTTTATGAAGCCAATATCACCCTGATACCAAAGTTGGGAAAGAACCTGCCAATTATATTTTATGATGTAAAAACTGCATAATGTGAAGATATGGCTATATGTTTACTCTTATTGCTAAATAAGTAGTGCATATCTTTAAAAATACATAAGATGTTAGTCAATAGAAGAATTTAATATGAAAACATAAAATCTCTTCTAATCTTTTTCAGTGATACTAAACTTTTAAGGATAAAGCAATTGGAGAAAGTATTAAGATAAATGTTAACATGAATTATTATTAAAACTGAACAAATATTTTCAAAAAATTATAACTAAGTTAAAATATAGGTATAGGGAGAGTTGGGTAATATGTCATCTGCCCAAGGGAAATAGGAGAGTAAAAAGCCAAACAGAATATATTTAGTTCAAATATTGATCATATTTTGGTTTAAAATTTAGACTAAATCTAATTAAAGTAACTTCATATAAGCCTTTGAGATCAGGTCAGAAGAGTATTTGATTAATGAAAAAAAAATGCCATCCTTAGTAAGAAAGTATTAATAATTAGAGCCACAGTCATCTCTGTTCTGACTGTGTGATACCATAAAATCTAACAAAAAAATGAGGACATTTCACACAGTTGGGTGCTTGAGGATATTTTAACTAGATACCCAGTCTAGTACAAGAAAGATAAATTATCAGCCATTCTAACTTTTAGGTACTGAAAATCCTAAATTAGATATTAACAAACTAAATTTAATAGTGTGTAAAAAGTAAAAATAGAAAATAATGACCAAGATTTATTTGGGGAATTTAAAAATAGGTTAATATTAGAAATATCTATTTATCTAATTCACCATTCTAAAGGATTACAGGAGGAAAACCTTAGGATGCATTTAATATAGTCAGAAAAAAAGCACTTGATAAAAATCAGTGCACATTATTGAAAGATATGTGTCTAATTGAAGAAATGACCTTTGGGGAAATAACCAGACAGGCAAAGCCTGCTTGAAAACAGGAAAAAATAGGCAATAGAAACACTGTAATTTATTAATCATATAATAACTACACAGTTGCTCTGTTTTAAAAGCTCTCTGATAACCTAAACTCCAACAGGCACTTGGGAGAGGGATAAGAGAATAGACTCAGGGGTCAGAATCAAGTAATGGCGATCACCCACATCTATTCCAAGACAACAAATGTCTAGCCCAAGAGAACATCATGTCATGGGACAAAGAGGTGGGGGGTCTATTGGAAAGATGGGTGCCACTTTTCTAAAATCAAAACTCAGTCAATAGGGTTGTATTTCCTTTTTCACATTCCTGTTGAAAAGACTGTTTAGTTTTTTAATCTTGTGAGTGTGCTAGAAAAAAAAATTAATAAAACTCTCTTGTTTATTTTACTACTATCCATTTACACACATATACACTAATTTGGGAGCTTAATATTTTCATTTCATATTACATCATTGAAATATTTTCATTTCTATACATATACATATACATTGTTGTTTTTAAAATAAATATAATTCCATTGTGTGGACATGTTATAATTGATTTAAATAGTACTATAATTCAAGGCATTTCTGTAGTTTACCATCTTTGTTGCTCTGTTTAGAATACATTCATATACATAAATTTGCAAACTTATTATTTTTTAAGAAAAATTATTGGTGATGTCATTTTTGGACATATCAATATGACATTTTGTTGAATTTGGTGCCTATCTTAACTTTGCATTTGCAAAAAGTTTTGACTAATTTATTCTCTTATTACTACTGTACACTACAACTATTTCCATAAAATCTAACCAATATGTGCATTTTAATTTGTAGTTATGCCAGTTGAATAAATACGAAAAAAGTTTCTATTATTCTGCATTTCTTAGGTCACTACTAGTACGTAATATATATTATGTGCTTATTGGAAGTTTAGATTTATTGTTTGTAAATTAAATGTTAATATACTTTACCTGTTTTTCTGCTGGGATGTATATCTATTTTGATTTTGTAAAATTAAACACTTGTTGAATATCTCTTATATGAAATTTACAGTATTGGGAGAGCAACTAAATAAATACACACAAATTTTTAATTTTAATCAAAGTGATTTTGAGGCACATATGTATATTAAGGATTATAAATTTTCAACATGTTTGAAAACTTTGAAAACTTTTCTATGCATTCATCCATTTCCCTTCAAATTTATCAAAACTTTTTTATTTGTTGTTTTCTGTGATAAAAATTTGTTTAAATTTTGTCTTTTTTCTTTTCTGTTATTTTTTAATATTGGGTGACATATTTTTAAATTGCTTTTCTACTACAAAACTATTTGTGTACTCTTTCATACTTTTTCAACTTTTCTGTGATTTTAAGCTTTGATTTTAAATGTTTAACACATCTACAATATGTTTTAGAATATGGTTGTGGCAGGTATCCATTTCCAGGATTGCTTTCTACAGTTGTGCAGACTGTACAAACTCAACTTCAAAGGGGAGGTCAAAGACAATAACATTAAGACTGTACCCCAGATTAGTGCAAAGGAGAGTCTATATGTATTTTTCCCAACATCTTTAATTAGCGATCCAAATAATATTTATTGAATTTTAATCCTTTGCACACTGATTGTAAATTTCACCTTTACTACATTTTTTATTCCTTGCTTTGTTTTTAGACTTTGTGAGAAAGCTACTCTCCATTTTTAATTATGTAGATTATATTTTATTTACCTTGTATTATGAAATATTATTGTAATGCCTACATAGAAGTTTCTGACCAATTTATTTTTAAGACTATTAATATATTACTTCATTTTTAGATCTTCCATAAGTAAATAACTCTTATTTTTAATTTTTTTCTTAAATAAATAATCAAGGATAGAACAAGTCAACACAAAACACAAAAACTTAGGGTAAGGCATAGAATCTTTTCTAACAACATAGATTACACACAAGATAAAGAAAATTCTTTCATTTTGTAGTCAAAGTCATCAATCAGTAAACCAAGAGCACAAGCCTATCAAGTTTGAGCAAAATTTGCTTTATTTTAACAAATCATTAACATCTAACATTGTATTGTTTCTGTACAAACTCAGTTAATTGAAACAAAACAGATACAATTCATTTTTCTAGTTTCATCCTTCATTATTTCATATTATGAAAGGAACTTATACCTTACGTTAAGTCAACAGTTCTCCCCCAGGAAAACAAAATTATATAGCAATAATATCAAATGTTATTCACAATAATTCCAAAATGTTATTTTTGTTTAAATGTACTATGTTCATCATTATTGTCTTCAGATGAGTCAAATATGTATTTAAGTTTTTGTAGTTTCCATTCTCAACATGATAAATATTATTATAACCCACATAAATATTAATAAAAGCTCTTTAGCGATTTCCATAATTCCAAACATGAAATGAGGGCTAAAGACCAACAATCTGAGATTGAGTGCTGTAGAAAAAAACTGCACTTTTTCCTTGAACACAAAAGCACATGCATATTTCTATTTCTCTGTTGCTAATCTGAGTATAGACTCAACTACTTATGTTAATTAACTTTAACCAAAGTACCTAACTTCTATTCACAGAGAAACCTGGGAAGTAGAAGTGAACAATTAAGAACTTTTTGCCATTCACTTGCATTTTAGCAGACTATCAAAGTCATAAGCACACATAACATATGGTCCTATTTTCTGTTCCTTCATTTTTATATTTTAATGATTCTGATGTGAATTTTTCTTATGATATTTTTCTTGTATTCCTTCTGTAGCTGAATTGTCTTGCTTTTGTTTTTTGTGTGTTTCCTCTTTTATAATACTATTGCCTTCATGTAATTATTTTTAATTGCAAAATATACAAAACATTACAAATATTTTCATGACACTAATGCCATATAGTTCCTAATTTTAAGAAGTGTTACCTTCTTAAATCTCTAGAATACTCTAGGTTTTTCTTTTTTCGCAATGTTTCGCATAGGTCCTTTTTTTTTCCCCTCATTGTTCAATCTCAAAGGAACTATATGATTTCTAAACTTATTCTGTTAATAGATAAGCCAAGTAGATTTCTTTTAGTTCAATTTTCTTTTAATTCTACATCTGAATTTCAGCATGCCATTTCTAGTTTGTGGTTTCTGTTAGAAAATTTGGCATCTCAACATATTTAGAATTGCATCTTTGTCTTACTTTCTTTGTCTAATTATAGGTGAATGAATGTAGTTCATTGGGCATTACACTTTCTCCACTTTCTTTTTCCATCACCCTACAGTGTTTAACAGAAAGTCTGTATCTCTTAGAATGTACTAAGCTCCTAGTTGTATTTTTCTCTTATTTTCTGACAAAGCATTTTCTGAGATTCACAACATTTAACAGAGTTTGAGATAATACAGGTCTTGGATTCCTGAAATAGCAGTAAAAAAATGTAGGTAGTTACGCTACCTATCTTTAGATGGCCTCTTTTATGAGTCAAAGCCTGGGTTTCCTATTGAAGAAGACTTGAATATCTAAACTACTGCTTGTTTTCTTCATTGTAATTCTTCAATTTTTTTTTAAATGAATGTCCATACCTCTGAGATGATGGCACTACATTCTTCACTTACCTCAGTTTAGCTTAGATTTTTTGTTTTTCTCTGTGGAAATATAAATTTATATTGACACTAAATTTGGGGTTTCTGTCAACTTGCCAGTGGAGGTAAGTTATTTCTAAATATCAATTTTAAACCAGGTGTCAGAAACTCTAAACAAAGTGTATCATATAAAAGTATTCCAAGTAATTATCTTTAAATGATTTATTTTATGGAGATTAAACCATGTAAGCTATTTTCTTTACTGTTACAAGGTACTGATTAGTATATAGAGCCACTCCATTAAAAAATGTTACATAATTATCATGAGACACATTTCCTGTACTACATTAATACCTCTGACTTCAGCCTATTTATCACTGTAGATTTACCATTTTTATATGTACCTATAGCAGAGTATAATAATTATCTATAATGGTATCAAAGTATAATATTCACCTAGTATATTATTTACCTGGTAGCAACAAAATACAGGCAAAGTCCCCTGTGACAGAGATAATTAAACATATTTCAGTTAAGCAACCATTTCAAAGACCAATTTAATATATTTTCTTCCTAGTCATAGAAAGACAAGTACTAAAAAAAGATGAAAAAGTGCTAAAGAAGCAATAAAAATGACATTAATTATGTATTCTTAATTTAATGAAGTTTTGAGTCTATTTTCAGAATTATGGAACTTTACAAAAATTAATTATGGATAAAATTATTACAGATTTGTAAATAAACTAAAAACAGTATTATAAGAAATACTTTCTGGACAGACTTGAGCCTAATGCAAATATATAAATAACTATTCTAGTAGAAGGTAAAAGATTTATACAATCTGAAGAAAAACCAGAGTATGACTATTCTAAAGTTTATTATAAAGAATTCCTATTGAAGCAGTAAAAATTATTTAAATAATTTCAGTCAGAAAATGAATATACTTTAATTTAGTACCTATATGTGGCTGACAATTATAGACACTGCAAATATAAAGAAGGTTAACTTGTAACCCATGTTCTTAAAAAGGTCACACAATAATTTCTGAGAAAATAATGTTAAAAAGTAACTGAGTATTGTTAGGCTATTCAGGTATGTATATTGTTCTAAGGAAATAAAAACCCAGTTCTTCCGAAAAACTAAGAGAACTGGTGTACTCTTAGTACTCTTGGCAATTCACTGTTAAAAATGATGGTCCCTATCAAGAATGAAGCAAAATGGAGTTGGACTTGAGCATGGTTTCTGAAGTCAGAGAGACAGAGTTCAAGTCTAAGGTCTGATACTTGTTAGGTAAGCAATCATAACCACATTGCTTAGCATTTCTAAGATTTTCTGTCTCCTTTATTTTGCACATTTAGAATAATAATAGTACCTATAAAATACAGTTGATATGATTAAATAAAACTTTCATATGAACATTCAGTGTTTATTTTAAACAAATTAGGTACACATTAAGTCATATCTTTATTTTATTTATTTATTTATTTATTTATTTATTTATTTATTTATTGTTTTTGAGACAGAGTCTTGCTCTTTTGCCTCGGCTAGAGGGCCATGGCATCAGCCTAGCTCACAGCAACTCAAACTCCTGGGGTCAAGCAATCCTCCTGCCTCAGTGTCCCGAGTAGCTGGGACTACAGGCACACCCCACCTAGCTCCAGATCAAAATGGCAAAGAACCACACAAAGGAACTAGGTAGGCTATGTCTGGATTCTTGACTCAAGGAAACTATGCAATAACACATTTATGCTGTTTTAAGCCACAAAACTTGTGATCATTTCTTATTCAGCTTAGAAAACTAATATAACCACATCAGTGAAAAGCATAAATAGTTGAATATGATTACACTTTTACTTTCGTATGTAGATAATTTTTCATCTTGTCCAAGTCTTGTTTGTCTTCTTTCTAAAAGACACAAAGTAAATAAAATATATATGAACATTAAAAAAAGAAATATGAAATACATTGTTGTTAACTATAGTTACCCAATTTTGCTTTCAAACACTAGAACTTAATCCCTCTAACTGTATGTTTGTACAGTTAACTAACTTCTCTTCACCACAAAACACCTCCCCACCCCGCTATACACCCCCTTCCAGTAGTGTTCCAGGAGGTTCATTCTACACTGTTAAATCCCACATATGAGTGAGAACATGCAATATTTATTTTTCTGAGCTTGGCTTATTTTACTAAATATAATGACTTCTAGTTCCATCCGTGTCATCTAAATGATAGGATTTAATTTTTTATAGCTAAATAGTATTCAACTGTATACACATACCACATTTTCTTTATCCATTCATCCATTGATGGATACTTACGCTTATTTCATATCTTGGCTATGGCGAGTATTGCTGCAATGAATGGGAGGGGGCGCAGATATGCCTTTGATATTCTAATTTTCTTTTTTTTTTTTTTTTGGATAAATACCCAGTAGTGGGATTGCTGGATCATATTGGGGTGGTAGCACATTTTTAGTACGGAAAAGCCTCCATACTGTTCTCTATAATACTGTACTAATTTATATCCCCAGTAACAGTGTGTAATGTTTTCTCCACACTCTCATTTGTACATGTTATTTTTTGCCTTTTGGGAAGGCAGCTATGCTTACCACTATACTACCAATGCTGCACTTGTCTTTTTGACTATAGCTTTTTTTGTTTTTAGTTTTATCATAGCATTATTTATTTATAGTAATATATTTTATAGCTGTATTTATATATATTGTAAAATCTATTTTTATGTCCACATACTTTTTTTTTAATTTCAGGAAATTATGGGGGTACAAACATTTTGGTTACATGTTATGACTTTGCCACATCCAAACCATGCTATAATAAAGACATCTGCACCTGAATGTTTATGGCGGCACAATTGACTATAGCAAGGATGTGGAAACAACCCAAGTGCTCGTTAATCCATGAGTGAATTAATAAAATATGGTATATGTATACCACGGAATATTACTCAATTATAAAAACCGACGGTGATCTAGTACCTCTTATATTTTCCTGGATAGAGCTCAATTACTATAGTTTCGTAATACATTTTCAAATCAGTTAGTGTGATCCCACCAGCCTTTTTCTTTTTGATCAAGATTCTTTTGACTATTTGGAGTAATTTGTGATTCCATATGAATTTTAGGATTGTTTTTTCTTTTTCTGTGAAGAGTGACATTGAATTTTTTTTT